>CM029605.1:45164936-45288373 GCA_017311375.1 Mytilus coruscus
CTTAAAACATTAATTATTACAAAATGTAATGATGAAAGAAATTAAAACACAAATGTCATATGAAACCCAGGGTTTACTGATAAATTTTAGAAGGAAATTATAGCTATTTTAGTTGGCCGACTTGAGGTAAAGTTTTCCCTAACATGTACATGTACTAGGACAAAGATCATAAAATTAACCAGAGACAATTTTATTTTCATGACCAACAGTGAATTTATTGCTGGCCTTTTCTTTAATCTTCTGTTCTTTAAGTAGTTTATTTACTGTAGCAACAGACAAAAGCCAATTTTAGATAGTATTTGATACAGTATCTTATATATGCCTGTTGAGAATAAAATTGCATGCAAGTTTTTCACTGAAAAGTCTTTGTATCAGACCATACTGTTTGCAAAAAGTTGAATGCAAGAGTCCTTTGTACTCAGACTTCTTGTATCGTGTCACCTGAGTGTAGAAATGAGCAAAAAAAAAAAAACAAATTTGTATTTCCTATAGCTTCAGTATGCATTTTAAATGTGAATATGTGCTATGGCCTAAATTGACCCTAAATTATTTTCAGTCTTACTTGGCCTAAGACCATTTTGTACTCATATGATATGCTATTTGTAATTTTTCTTTCCATGTAAAGTACATTAAATACATATGGAAGGATTATTTATAACAAAAAACTTCACAAATTTAATATTGCTGGAAGATATTACATCTTCATGTAAGGCCCCTTCATTCAAAACCTCTATTTTCATTCACAGGTTCATATAAATTTGACTTTTGAATAATTGTAATAAATCTGATACATCAATTGAGTGTTTTTGCTTTTAGTACATGATATTTTAAATATTAGGGCCTTTAAAAGTAATTTTTGCAATTTTGAATTTTAAAGCCCCAAATGTTGATAGTTAAAATTCTTCAATTTTAATGTCAAAAGCTACACAGTCAAATATAGTCCCTAGTGTGCACACTGTGTTACTTGCTAATTTTGTTTATACCCTTCCAAATTTATTTCTTCATGTTTTATGTCTCAAATAGCAAGTAGGGGATGAAATTACACTGTAAAAAATTGGGTCATGAATTTTAAAGTAAAGTTGTGATTTGGTCCAGCTAAAAGGTTAACAATTAGTATTTCGGAAGCTGTCAAAAGAATTCAAGACCCCTTAACATAAAATTGTCCATATTTCGAGTTAGAGCTGATGAAGTTTTCTATAGTTTTGATATAATTTGTCCCAAAAGTATTACACCACATTGTAAAAATATTGTCTAAAAGAAATGCACTATGAAATTTATAACTGTGTTCTCGGCCATGCTTGAATGCTTTCTCCTACCTAAATTAAAGTTGTTGTAATTGTGATTTTCTTGGAATATAATTTTAGAGTACTTACACAATGGATACATATAAACTAAAGAAACAAGTCCATTCTTAATATATAAATATTTTTTTTTGTAGATGATTCCCAGCTGGCAGCTGGCTAGAAAATGAAGCAGTCTACAAATGATAAATGTGCACTTATGATTTGTAGGAAATATAGATGTCAATCACTTGGTAGTTGCAAGTTATGGAAGAGTGGATGAATTCATAATTTTGTGTATGTTATTCATTGTTTTGGAAAATGAATAGCTCAAACAGCATTGTACAGTAGTACTGCCATGAAGTGGTGTTGGGATTAAACTGGACAAGAAGCAAATAGTGCATTGAATAAATAGCAAACTAATAATTTGTTAGAAAGATCATACAACTGGATAGCTGTTAATACCTTGGATAATTATTCATTTGAAATAGCAATTTGGAATTATAAGAAGTCTTAGTGCATATATTTGTACTGCATCATACATGTATCTGAATTTGATTAGTGCCTTGGATAAATATTTGTTTGAAATAGCAATTTGGAATGACAAGATTTTATAGATTCAGTGAATATTTATATTATAGTACATAGTCACCTGGCATTTTATTCTGGTCAAGCATATTAACAATCATGACAATACTTCAAAGTATCATTTTATTTATATGACCATTGATCACAGCTGCTTTTGCTATTAAACAAAATTAAGACAACAATTATCATTCAATTACATGTACATGTTATTATATTCATGATATTGTAGTCTTGTATAATATAAAATAAGGAGATGTGATATGATTGCAAGTGAGATACCAAATGAGATAGATGTTATATGTAGCAACTTAATGTCGTCACTGTACAGTCTTCAATGATGAGTAAAACTGATACTGCATATATATATCAAGCTATTAAAGGACAGATATTAAAGGACAGATATAAAAAAACAAAAACATAAAACAGTTCAAAACTGAAACCCAACAGCCTAGTTTATGTACAATATGTATGAAAAACAAATATGATGTTGCAACGAACAACAACCGCTGAAAATTTGCCTACAAAATTTAAGTAAGGGTGATTGTAAGTTAGATTCTTATTCTAGACTTAAAATTAGTATATGCTACTCCTCAGTATACATGACAAAGCACATAGCATTCAGGAAAAGAGTTGAATGTCTTTCAGCAAACTCTTTTCTTTTGCGGTAGCATGCTTAAAATCTAGTTAAACCTAGATCGGTCTACTACAAATTAAAGCAGGTTTTACATACATGTATAAAAATGATGTCCTTAATATGCATAGTGTTTTCCATTGATGTAAAGCTACCTTCATTCATTGGAACAGAAAAAAAACGTGAATACCTGTGTTAATAGAGGTCACCAGCTGGGGTCGAAGTCACATTTAAAAAAAGTTCAGTAAAGGCTATGATTCAATACCAGCAATTCATATATGGTAATAGTATGTCAAATTATTTGACCGGATTGAAGAAGTCCAAAACTTTCTTGTAGTCTGGATGGGAGCTCCTTGAACATGTTAATTTCTGTATTCTTTAAATTTGTAGACCATTTTCATCATCTTTGAAAAAAGTGTTAATTCAGTTGAATTCTTTTGAAAATCATTTTACTATTAAATTTTATTATACCCCTGCTTTAAAAAAGTGGGGTATACTGTTTTACCTCTGTCTGTCCGTCCGTCCCATGAATATTTTTCGTCGCATCTTTCTCAGGAATTACACTACAAGGATTTCTGAAATTTGGTTTCAGGGTTTATATAAGTCAGCTATACCGTGTGATGCGTTTTTTAGATTCATCACTCAACAACTTCCTGTTTACCTTCAAGTATTTGGGCGGGGGTATCATCAGTGAGCAGTAGCTCACAGTTTCACTTGTTATGCCCTGCGGTAGCGGTAGATTCCAAACAAGGTAAAATGGTCCGTTCGCTGTTTACATGTAACAGATCGGTATAATATAGCTCGGCATTTCTATGGGTTACACGTCAGTATGACAGCAACCGAACGACAGAAAACAACCAAAAGACATCTTGAGAGCAGCATGGAGTATTCAACAAAAGACCGGAGTATTAGACATGATCATGATGATAGAATATAGCAAGCTCTAAATTGTCCAAAGTTTATAAAAAAAAAAAATGAAAACAACATGTTAATAATTTCATGTGTATTAATGTCATTATCAAATTGTGAATAAGTCAAACAAAAACAATCAAAAATCTGCATGAGACGATGGTCAGTTTCTTTCTTTGTAACAGGTTTACGTCTATCAAAATCGCTCACAAGAGTTTTTGTGTCTGACATATATTTGTATCCATTCAAGCACGGTATTTTAAAAATAAGGAGATGTGGTATGATTGTCAATGAGACACCTATCCACCTCAGTTCATAGGAAGTGGATGTAAACCACAATGATCGAATTCGTTCCAGTGAATTTTTAATATGAATATTGTGGATGGTTAAACGTTAAATCTATCGATTGAAGAAAAATAGTAGACAAAAAGGTATATGTTAACAAAGAATACAAAACATTTACCATTACAAACCGAACCACAGATTGTGAAAAAAGTGATGCGTCATAAAATCGACATAACAAGCAGGGGCGTAGCTGCCGTTAGGCACTTTAGGCACGTGCCTAAACATAATGTTGTCACAAATATTTTTTTTTGTATTTAAAAGCTAATGACAACGTTATCTGTAGATACACGTGAAGTTGTCAAATTTCTTTGATTATCAAATGTAATTTGTACACTATTCTATCATCCTTATTGAATGGAGTATTGGGTAGAATTGTATGTACATTATATTCCACCTTGAATAGAAACTAAAACTTTGGTTCATATCATTTCACTTCTACCAACAAATACTCGAATGAGCCTCCACATGCTCAAAACCATGACATTTTATTCTTAGATCCATGATTTTTTTATTAGTTGTTGGCTTTCAACTAGCTTTTTCCACTTGGTCTTCATCCGATCTACAATAAAATTCTTGTCAAAGTGGGGCGTCCGCTTGGCTGTGCGGGATGTATAAATACGCTGTCTTGTCTGGTCAGAAAGGGGACGTTAACTCCGATGCCTAGTGTATAGAAAATGCCACGCTTTTTGCACGGTAAGAACACTTGCAACAACTCTTTGAGGGGTCCGTAGGTGGTCTGCTGAAAGACAAAATTTCTGTCCCTATCCAATAAACCATCATTTACCTATCTCCGCTACGCGTCGCTAGGTAAACTCAATTTGCGACAGTAAAATCTACGTTTTACGAAGGCCAAGCTTAAAATACAATACAGTTATCTCCTAATTTTCTAATGTCATTTTCAAATTTTCAAACCTTCATCCTGGATGACCCCTATTACAGGACCTAGTGGCTACCTGTTGTATTTATTGTAAATTTGTTTTTGTCCTGAACATGCATAACTATTTGCCACTGGACGTCAAGTTGGCAATCAATCAATCAACTGGCTTTCAGTAACTTCGAGTACTCTCAGATCTACGTATAATGACCATAATTATTCCTAAGGCTAAAGCAGGTAGGGATTTTACAGTAGAGGATATCAGAAAATATGAATTTCTTGAATTTTGTCACGATAGTATGAGTAGAACCGAACTTCTGCATTGGGAATCAACTGTGTGTGAGTGTATGTGTTTGTGGCCGGGGTGAAAGTTTAAGAATCAAAAGATGGATGGTCGATGTCTAGCCCAAAGGATAGTATTATCATATATAGTAGTCTCAGTGTTTACGTGCCTATTCTTTTAATGAAGGATCGTCTATATGTCCTATCAATTAACGTATATATCAACTATCGTCAACTAGAAAGGAATAGATATGAAAATACTAAATAGGATGTACTACTTAATTAAAGGGCTACGCTGATCTACGCTGGGCAATGCATATTGTAAATAAACATATTTTTTAGATTTCCGATCGTACTGCGCTAATTCACCAGATGTTATTGTAAAATTATTTATAATTCTTCGAACTATAATGCCGAAAACCGTTTCCTGTCGTGGGGCCTCGCCCCCAGACCCCCTGCCGCAATTTGTGCCTACAGTTGATCGGATACCTAGCTACGCCGCTGACAAGTTATATCTCTTTGATCCTATATAAGCTAGCTAAAGATTTCTGATTTTTTTTTTATCGTACCAGGCTATCAATAAATGATTTATTTTTTGTCGCGATTTTTTTTTTTTTTATAAGCTTAAAATTAAAATGAATGACAAATGCTTTCAATCTGACTAGTTCTTTTTCTTTCTCCCGGATCAAATTTTTTTTCAGAAAAAAAATAATAACCCCCTTTAATGGTCGGTCCCTATGAACAAATTACATGAGAAGCTATATGAGCAAATGGGACCTTTTTTCATATTTGAATGATTAAATTTGTTAAAGATATTATAAATACATGTACATGTATACCTTAAGATTAATAAAGTTGAATAACGACAACTAGAAACCTATAGTACAAATGTATATTAGCCAGTAAAATGCAATATACTGTATAATAAAAATATAATTCAAGTGTTTCTTACCGTTTACAAATGCCGTTAAAAACACTTTAATTTTAGGGTACGTCTAAACACTGCTCAGGACCTCCTGAGTGCACTCATGACTTAAACGTGCACCCAGGACTCTTTATAGTTATCGTATGTGCACACATGACGGATATATGTATTCGTTGCAATCTGTTTATTTTAGTGGTAAATTTTGGTAGATTTTGAAAACAAACTTCGAGAGATATTTAGTATTTTTATAAGATAATGGCACGTGTCATTGATTACACAACTACTCAGTTTTGATATCCAATCAACAAAATTGATTGGATTATCCTAATTGCTTATGAATATCATGTTATTAGTACAGTGTTTTGAATAAAATTGAATTAAACATTTAACTTGTTTCGGAATTGTTTCATGTTACATGTATTAAATTTACTTTATGCGTAGTGCATTTTACGATTATGAAGAAAATAAAACTCCTTTCAATGCATTTTAATACAGTTTCTCTTATGACCGTGACCTGTTATATATTTCTTGCATGTAGACATATTTCTCGTATCACACTGCTCGGAGTGTGATACAAAAAACTCAATTTTGATTATTAGAAAAATACCTAAATATGATAAATGACAGAAACTGAGAGGAAAAACGGCGATAAATTAATATTTCAGAATTTATTTAAATTCATCCAAGGCTTGCAATACTGGACAAGTACAATTTTAATAAGAAATAAAATCTTACTATATGATTGATTGATTGTTGGTTGCTTAACGTCCAGTGGCAAATATTTCATGCATATTCAGGACGAGAACAAATTAACAATAAATACAATAGGTAGGTTCTGTAATAGGGGCGTCCGGGATTAAGGTTGGAGAAATTTAGACTGCCACGGGAAATGAGGGCATATTGGAGAGGGACAGAAATTTAGCCTTGCAACAGGTCACCTACGGACCCCTCAAAGAGTTGTTGCAAGGGTTCTTAACGTGCAAAGAGCGTGGCACTCTCTTTACATGAGGCATCGGATTTAACGTCCCCATTCTGACCGGACGTAGCTGCAAATTTGTACATCCCCAACAGCCAAACGGACGCCCCACTTTAGCAAGGATTTTACTGCCGGTCGGAGGAAGACCAATGGTGACCATACTTCTATTCCCCAGTGACCCTTGGGGCTCTTACTTTATGAGATTTGATCATATGAAAATCGTATTTTGATAAGTACAGGCAGTTCAAGAAATGTATTACTGGACAGGAATGAGTTTTTTTTTTTTTTTTTTTGCATAAACAGTCTAACTAAGATTTAGATCTTTGAACACAAAAATTTCTATTGAAATTGGTAGATGGCATAATAATCAGAGAGAAAATTTTATTTGTACTTTATGTAATTCCGGTGGTATTGGCGTCAAGTTTCATTATGTTTTAGAATGTTCGGCAATAGACTAAGTAGACAAACGGTGTTAAAACGGGGTTTTGATCCCTAAGGACGCCACATTTGGCAATAAACTTTATCGATATTTTTAACGTTTTCAAATGAAATAAATTGAATGGAAAATTTCTCGACTTTGTGAAGATTTCTCAATTGGCTTCAATAATTACAAACAAAACGAAAAGTTTATTTAACATTTTGCAATTCAGTATGTTTATCATTTTCAAAAGAAAACTTTTTGTTTGCCAAGTTTACTTGTATGTGTTTATTGCCATCACTAATCACACACACAGTGACACTCCTAATTATTAAAGATCAAACGACCTAATCAACATGATAATTGGTATTGAATGTGACCATCGGTCATGTATATCCCAAAATACGGCGCGTGCCGATAAAAACTTAAATAAATTCTCAAATATTGAATTGATTTTATGAAAACAAAATTATAAGATCAAAAATTAAATTATCTATCGAATGCATACCCTTAACGCACACTAAAACATCTATTACATGTCCTGAGTGCACTTTTATGTTCTGAGTGCACTCGGGAGGTCCTGAGCGGTTTTAGACGTACCGTAATTTTAGTGACCCAATAAGGCTAATTCCATGACCAGGTGTTTAGTGTTCGGTGACTCGTATCGGCTCACACTATACATGTATCAGACAAATTAACAAAAAGCTAATTGCCAACCCAATCAAGGATGTCCACCTCGGCTTTAAATCACATGTTACAGTCGGTTGAAAATTACCTGTGTATATTTAGTTCTAACTTTTAATTAAAAATAATGCATGCACAAGCTGTACATGTTTGCACATTTTATTTCTACAAATTACCAAACTATTTCAACTCTCTTCTCGAATGTACTTTTAAGGATTATGATACAATGTAAAAGGGGTTAAAAAGTCAGTTTTAAAACATGTTATCGTGTTACCATTAAAATACAAACTACAAGAACTGCACATAAGTTTCAGACATAGGCTTTCCATGAAGATTATATAAAATTAGATCATGATAAATTGTATGTATACCTATGGAAGATTTGCATGTACTTTCACGGCTCTGTTTCACGGCAATGGCTGCATGACTGCATTATCTATAGACGACACGTTGATGATCATAGTTTTTTTGCCAAATTGAAATTATCCCACACCAAATTTACTCTTTTTAAACACTTATTTCCTAAATGAATTCATATTATACACAGACCTTGCTGAGTGAACATGTTTAACTTGAGTTAGAGATTCTAAATAATTCTAATATTTTTAAAACATCTTCACAAAAAAAAAATCACAGTATATCAGCTTCACGTGTTACGGTGTATATATAAATATATGCTTACTTTGAGCTTCAAAACATAATGTCATTTCATTAAAATGATCGATTGACAATTGCTTAACGTCCAGTGGCAAATATTACATACATGTTCAGAATTTTTTTTATAAAAATAAAATGGGCGTTCATGACAGATATTTCATTGTTTCCGTTAGATTAATTCTCAACTGTTATACACTATATGGGTAAACCTGTCTACTGACTGCATGTTGGTCTTGTGATGTCTTCTGCATATTGTTTTCGTGGGGTTGCTGTCTTTTCACTTATACCCAATATATTCTTACAAATGTACATTGAATTTCATAATTGTCGGGTTGTTAAAATAATTGAATGTCGTGGTAACGAGCAGTATTTTAGATTTTAAAGTATAATCGTGGAATAAAACTTTACATACTTGGACATTGCTCATTTTCTTGATCAATATAACTGACAAATAAAACCCTTAAAATTCGATTCATTTTACTGTTAATTTTCAATGAAAAGAACAATCTAAACACAACACGTGAGAAAATAAACGGAAGCTTCAAACAAAAGTGTACATTATATAATGATAAAATATTTCAGACTGTCTGGTGGAAGAGTAAACGTTGATATTTGGTTGAACGTAAACAGAAACATTAGTTCATCAATATTATCATTTATTATACATAACCGCTGACAGTGACATTTTATTTAAAATATAAATAAGGAGATGTTGTATGATGCCAATAAGACAAATTTCAATCAGAGTTTCAATGACAAATATATCAGCAATTATATGCCTTCAACCAATACAGACATGTACAGACCGAATAATCTGTCTCTTCTGTGTTTATACTTGTCATTTCATATTTAATTTGTCCACCGACCAGAGGAGGGACGACATTCTGCATACGGCACGCATATTGGACTTATATTATCGATCGGTCGCAGTCACCTGGACAATGGAAATTTGTTGGATGATATTATACACATAAGCAATAATATACAGTTGTGATGATTATATAATATACATACATGGATACATAATAATTGAATTTGGTATTTGTCATTATTTGCCGGGCATATACGAATTTATCCCTTTATAAAACTGCTATTTTCCGGGTGCTTTTTGTACGGCATGGACATTATAATTGAATACTCGTGTATTAAAGTAATTTAACAAATTTTGGGTTTTATTATGGTCAAAATTTTATTTTATACAAAATTATAAATATTAGACTCTTTTTTTTCGTTTGTCATTAAAAAAAAAAGAAAACACGAGAAAACAAGTAAAGAACGAAGCCAACCAATATCTAAATTAAACATGTAATTTAAAAACAAAAGCTATCTTACATGTTTTGTTTTTTCGGGGGATCATTTTATTTCAATTATCTTGAATATCTAAAATACACAATACATGGTATTTGTTGCTAAGGTTTACGTATTTACGTATTTACTCACGGATTTGACAACTATTTTTGACATTTTATTTGAAAATCGTCGTTTTTAGCGACTCATTATGCAGCAACGAATGGAGACTTAAGAAGCCTTTGATGTTTTATGCTGTATAAACAATATTCTTTAACTGTTCAAATTTCGATTTTTTACTTGCTAACTAACGAAGTATTAATAAAAGCTTGTGTCTAGTATTTTACAGACCTCGAATAAAAATTCCAGTCATAACGGAACATAATCTTTATCGATACAATTTACCAAAAGAAGTAAAAAATACATTACAGTTTTTATGTAAAAGTTATTTACGATCATCAATATTTCTTTCCATTTGAAAACTTGCTATATTTTTATGATTGCAATAGAGTATATTTGATATTAAAACATGAACAAATATACATTGCAAATTGAATGATATTCAATGAATATTAATCTCATAAAACTACATGTCATAGTGAAATTTATTGATTTTACAATAACAAAGTCTAATTGTCAAGTCCGATTTAATCAATTGAGTATACATTTTTAAAGGTTAAAAGTTGTAGAATTTTACCGAAAGCCGTTAAAGCTAGCTTAGCTTTTAATCATCAACACTTGAAAAATTGGAAAAAAAGCGAAGGAAGTCAAAGAGAATTGCTGCTTGCAGAATATGTTGTTCAGGTTGAAGACAAAGCTGAGTGCACAGAACAGTACATAAACTCACTTCCTAATGCAGAAAATAACATCAAGAAACACAAAATGAGATGGCACAAATGGCAGATAAACAGTAATCTATTCGCATTCCACAGCCATATTAATTTCCTAATTTTAAGCCTACTTCACGAGGACCTCTTTTGAGCGCATTTATTGAATATGTCAACTCTACACCATTTAACCTTGAAATGAATGATAAAACAGTCAATAACGGTGCATTTACAGGTATTGGACAGTCTCTCACATCAGAGTTTACCAGATTTTTTCTCAAGAAGTATCTACTACTGACCCGTCTCGCTAGTTTTGAACGACAAACAAGGATTTTACACACTATGGAAGTCTACATTTCTTACTATTATACAAGAGCTTAGTGTAATCACCAATGAGGAACTAGATCTATTAATTAAGTGGTTAGGACTGGAATCCAGTAAAAAAGTCAGAGATGTTTTACTGAAAGCTGTTGATGGGTATTTAAAAAAATTGGAGACAGGAAAGAGGGAAGCAGACTGACTCATGGTTTTATAAAACAAGTTTTAACTTCTGTTGTTAAACAGTTGGCAAAACATATAGATTCATTTTAACCATTAACCTGTCAGTAATTTTCAGCACTTCGGTGTTGACATGAATATCAGTTGTATGGTCTTTTTATAAATTACCTGTTACAAAACTTTGAATTTTTCTAAAAACTAAGAATTTTCTTATCCAGGAATAGATTACCTTAGCCGAATTTGGCACAACTTTTTTTTGAATTTTGGGTCCTCAATGCTATTCAACTTTGTACTTGTTTGGCATTATAACTATTTTGATCTGAGCGTCACTAATGAGTCTTATGTAGACGAAACGCGCGTCTGGCGTTCTAAATTATAATCCTGGTACCTAATAACTAATTATTCTCTTTTTTCTTTCAATGAAATTACAATCAATTTTTTGACAGACGTTCAAATTATCTGGTATTGGGTCCGTTCGCTCATAGATTCTGTTCGCCTTGGATTCACCAAATTATCAACGTTGCTTTTACGGTTGAATGGTAGCTCGGCCCTTCAACAGTGCGCATGTTTCTTACGACGAGTGCCTTGGACACGGTCGCTTTTAGCGGTCTTCTCTCAAAAGCTTTGGCAACATTGGAACGTCGGGCGTGTATGAGAGCACCCTACATGATGTAAACAAGCGATGCAAAACGTTCTACAGACAGGAAATACATTTGTACGTATGGTCAGAAATACAGATTACTTTCAAAATTTTTCACATACAAATTAAAAAGGATAAGAAATATACATGATTCAGCTATATTAACATTATAAAAAAGGAAACAATATACGAAAAGCGACATGTACGACGTCGACGGTATCTGGTGCGTTCGCTCCAAAAACACATTCGTATCCTATTCCCCTTGTGTCCGTCGCACCCTATTATCATAATGTCTTTTAGATGTATATATGAAAATATTTTGCCAATGACGCAAATTAATGTTTACCCGTAGATTTCAATGCTGTAAGTTAAATCCTCTTTTGAAAGATGCTTACACGCTAAGTAAAATGAAGATACTAGTTCAGATAAATAAAATAAATTAATTTAAGGTTTATATAAAAACAAGCTCTAAAAACTATTTAAAATTTGATACATAACAAGATTCAAAGTTTATACAACAATAAATATTTGAATTGAATTGGTAACATTTGTATCAATCAATAACTCCAGGCCTCTAACGTTAGTATCAACAGACGAAAATGAGCCTTTGCCTCTTACGCCGAATTTTATTAATACTCAAAAGCCTAGCATATTGATTCCAAATGATGTTTCATTCGATTGTTAAGACATGTATTATTCACAGCGGAAGCGTGTATAATACCTTACAGATGTTTTCTGAAAAGTTACACATGTTAAACACTCCTGGCAGGTGCTGAAATGGCTGCCAATTATGCCTTTTTTTGAATCTACAACCCTATCTGCACTCCTATTTATTATTTCTAAAAGGCCTTTTCTTTTCCAAATGGAACTCAAATATTTTCTCCTTGCAGCGTCTTAAAAAAAATATGAGCTTACAATCAAGTGTTGATATTAACAAATGTCCTTTGCTTCCTCGTTTATACAAAGACCACTCATTATCATTCTGTAAATATTAAACAACCACATGTATATATATGTTTAATGTCAACCATATGATAATACAATATGTCTGTAAATTATGCTTCTGTTATGTCGAGAAAGACATCATTCACAACACAAAAGTCTTCTAGGTTGAAGTGTTCTTTTCTATTGTTACATGATCATCTTCATTTTAGTTGTTAAAGTTGCATTTCCGTTTCTTTCAGGAAAATTATCACTTATGTTATTGTTGACATCCCATATAATCTCACCTTAAGAAATGTCAGAATATTCGGGAAGCTTAACATATTCTTTCTTTAATACTGGAATTTCTTTGTGTCCTTTATTTTCTTTACTCTGGAATTTCTTATTATGCCTCTAAAGGTCTTTTGCAAGATCTGTGCATTCTACCACAGGGTCAAGTAAGTTCTATTTCTTATCTATTTTGCTCTGATTTTTGCATTGCAACTCTTCGATAGTGTGAAAGTCTAATTACATGGGAATATGACTTGTTTTATCCTCTAGAGATTGCATCTCTTAATTATTATTGCAGAGCTAGTAACAATTTCTGATTTAGCTTAGCATTACTTTACTCTGAAAATGAAAACTGAGCATTACACAATATTGTCATAGCTTTTGAGACTGATCTCTCATCAATCTGAAGTCAGGTCTCCTTAGTTTTGAAAACATCGGTCTGAGTAGATGTAAGTTAGCTAATAATGTTAGAACGTTGGGATGAACATCAATTAAATAATACCTTCTCACAACGTCAAAGTACATACCTGCCTTTGATAATGTTGTAAATGGTGGTACGACAAATGATAGGTATGCATCCATAACATGAAGGTAAAACTACAGCAACCAATTTTATATTGTATGATAAATCAATGACAAACAACATATGAATGATTATGGACATATTTAACAAAAGTATGCCATATTAACTTCATATGCTCATCCAAAATTAAAAGGAAATTAATGTCGTCATTTTAGAACCAACTATCTGAAGGGTATGTGTCTCGCTGGTTACCATATCACATCTTCTTTTTAACATAAGTTGTGAAAATAACCACCATTTACCTAACTAAGGCACCAGCGAATGGCAGATGCTAAATTATCAATGAGTAATGCTTCGTAGTTTAGCACACATTTATTACATTGAACATATAGCAATATGATTTCCTTTAGAAACATCAAACCGTTTGCACCACGTTGCACTCTTATTACTACTCCTCTGTTAAACGCATTCATTTTACCATTATCTATGTCTTTTGTGTTTTGCAAACTTAAACAATTTCCATTACAGCTAAAGAAGCTTAGTAAGTCTGCTTGTCCATGTTTTCTGAATGGCCCATTTGTGTATACAAATATTGTCTTTCATTCTTCAGTATGTTATTTGTAATACTGGTGTATTGGTAATTAAGGTGGCATTTATATTCTTTCAGTCATCGTAATTTCGTAAAACATAGTATAATGCATATTTAAGTCAGTGTTTCGCCGTATTAATCACCTAGTATTTCTACATACTGCCTCAAACATGTCAGCAGCTGTCTGTAATAGTAATGTTGTCTTCTGTTAAAAACTACGAGTGTGCTAATATCCTCGTGTCATTCATTACGTTCATTCTTACTATGGACAACTGATCAACTTTTGTCCTATTTTTCGCCCATGGGATACGTATGACTTTTAATAATTCATCCGTTTGACAGAAATTGCCAATCTCATCTTTGATGAATTTTGTAAAGATGTTTATGACAAAACTGTCAGAAATTTTTATCTTTGTTCAGAAATTGCAGTGTAATGGCATTTGTCTGTTTTGATGACCTCTCTGTATGACTATCTTTGCCAAGGTTTTGATTGTTGTTCAAATGAATACCTCTTCCTTAAATTGAGAAAAATATTTTTAAACCAAAACTTCCTCTAGCGTTTATTTATTATAAAGTATGATTTTAAATTTAAAAATACTATTGTTCTCATTTTGGCTAAACATTTAGAATTTTATATCTCTAATCCTCTTCAACTTCGTACTCTATTGATGCACTCTTGATATGGGTTATTCAATTTATTTCAGTATATTTTTGATATTGTGCAAACTCGAATGGTGGTCTGTTGTGACAATGTCGCTAACAATCTGCTCTGGTAATCCTCGCAAATGTGTAGTCCTTATATCAGTATTGTTCAGGAAAAAACGGTCGCCCAATTTGCCATGGCGACCGAAATTGACCTGAGCGATCTTTTCATTCAGGTGTGGTTATTAAGCTTTATCTGACTCATTCATAATCCAACTGTGACTCTTTCTCTGTTGTGCTCTGTGAGTGGATTGGCAATAAACTCGTGGTGTTTTGCATGGTTTGCTAGGTCACTGAAAGAACAGAAATAGTTCATGTATTGAAAGATTTCACTACCATAAATCCAAAGACTGTTCCACGAAGCACAGCTTGCTACAAATGCAACATGTTTAACTAAAAATAGGACCATTATTTACTCTTAAATACAAATAATGGTATGTACGTTCTCCTTGCCCTTGGCAATTGATGTTAATTTTATATATACAGAAGAATGTTATTTTTGTCTCGCTTGACGGAGTCAAAAGCGAGACATAGGTATGCTGTTTCCTGCGGCGGCGGCATTGTATTAGTTTATGATTAGGTCTTGTTTATGGTGAACCACTAGTGAAGACAGCACTGTTTTAGCGTGGTAAACTGGTACTGGAGGAATACACACCTATTCCGCAAAGGAACACCAGAATCCTCAATAGATATATCAAAAGCCAAGTATATATATATATATATATGTTGACATACTGTCACAAGTTTAAAATCAGAGTGGATAGATTTCTCACAACACCTTAATGCCAGAAATTGTTAAGACAACAGGCCAACATTATCACGAGAGATGTGACTATAATCATATAATAAAACGTATATCAACATCAATAAAGGAATGCAGATATCATAACTGGATCCAGAGATATTCGACAAACGTAATATTAGAATACAAGTCTCAATTATATATTAAGGTAATTAATTAATTGGCATTTTGAAATTTTATCCATTGCTTCTTCCTGTAAATACACTAGACAGAAAAACTTAAGTCATTGTACAATAAGTGTCAATTATTTTTGTACGTGACACAGGTATTGGAAAATATATTTGTCGTTTTGTGTGAAGAGATGCAGTTAAACGGTTCTACATGCAATGATTAGCACTCATAGTCTGGCGTTGTGGTCTGAGTAGTTACTACTGTAATCACTACTTAAGATAAAATCCTCTTTCTGTAAGATATTAGATGTTCAAAATATATTTTATTCATGCTTTTATCTCTATCATGCGTTTGTCCATAATGATAACATTGAGAATCTTCTAACATATCATTGCCCCCAAGTGTGACTGGGGGAATAGAAATATGGTCACTTGATCTTCCGACCGGCAGTAAAACACTTGCCAAAGTGGGGTTCGTTTGGCTGTGCGGGATGCATCAAGTTTGCAGCCACGTCCGGTCAGAATGGGACGTTAAATCCGATGCCTCGTTTAAAGGGAGTGCCACGTTCATTGCACGTAAAGAACCCTTGCAACAACTTTTCGAGGGGTCCGTAGGTGGCCTGTTACAAGGCAAAATTTCTGTCCCTATCCACTATACCCTCATTTTCCAGTGGCAGTAAAAAATTCCCCGAATATCATCCCGGACGGCCTCTATTACGAGACCAACCTATTGTATTTATTGTTAACTTGTTCTCGTCCTGAACATGCATGAAATATTTGCCACTGGACGTTAAGCAACCAACAGTCAATCATTATATTTTATTACAATAGTTTATGATCTTTGTTTGATTATTATCATTATGGACGAATCTCCTACATCTGTTTAAAAGTCTTTGTCTCTCCTGGCTGGTTTTGTTTATCCAAATAGTCTAAGAAATGATAAAATGTTTGTGGGTATCCGCCAATCTATACTGCCCCGTGCTGACAATAGATCTGAGAAGGTCCTTGTATTGAGTCTTGATTACATCCTCAATGATTGAACTTTTTTCACCATCGTACACACCACAGCCGTCCGAAAATTACGGATGGCTCCCCTTTTTCATCTTTCAATGTTGTTTGCCTTTTTTACAGCAAAAAACACGTTGTTATTAATTCCACCGGGAATGTTGTTATGAACTTGTAAGTAAACGATGATAATTGCTTAATAAGTTCTACTACATGCATGAACACTTTAAACAGACAGCCGTTTGACATAGGGTGTACTTCTGTATTGTGGTCATCATAAATTAATGGACTCGATTGATTAATGTCGTCCGTGTCGCTTACATCAATTTGTGAACAGTCACGAGTAGTTGAACATTTAGAGGCATTATCGTCGACAATTACAGGATAAACAGTATCACTCATCTTCGTCGAAAGTATAAACGGTTTCGGACATGCTGAATTGCCTTAAAACGAAGATATTTTACTGTTCTGCCTTGGATCTGCCGCCTTACAGTTAGTTAACCAGTAATGATGCAACTACATGTGATTTAAAGAATTTATTCCATGATGATGTGGGTTGTATACATGTTTGTTTGGTAAAATACTGAAATACAAATAAAGAATCATTCTTTAAGGGTTCTCCGAAGAATAATTAGATCAGTTAACTTTCCTTCCTATATCTTTTCAAATAGGTATATCTTGAATCACTAACCTGATGAAGGCGTCGTAAACGTTCTCTTGTTCGAGGAAATGCTTTATATAAAATATTAATTCATCAAGATGTCGACTAAATTGATTCGAGTTAGTTTCGTTTATGATTCGAAAATGATCCTTTGATAATAATGTCCATGTACTTTCAATTCTATTCCTGCAACATTGAGAATTTCTCCGGTTTCTGCAGCATGTTTCTGCAGCATATAAGTAAAGATGTTTGAAGCTGAAAAGTGCTTAAACCCGTCTTCATTAAGAGGAATGTATGCGGCCAAACTGTTTGAACAAATTCGCGTACCCGGCGAAACTTGCTTTGTAATAAGCAAAACTAAAGAATCGGAGTCCCTTTTATCAACCGGATACATAATTATCCTATTTGATACGTTGTCGACAATCCCAGATAATCAAATTCAGGTTCCGGTTGTTTTCTTCGGTTATACTTGATTTTCCGCTCAAATACACGTTTACCATAACCGTATTTGGCACAAGGTTTTGTAATTTTGGATTCTCCATGCTCCCTTACTTTGTACTTGTTTGGCTGTATAAATATTTTGATCTGAGCGACACTGATGAGTCTAAAAGAGGGACGAAAGATACCAAAGGGACAGTCAAACTCATAAATCGAAAATAAACTGACAACGCCATGGCCAAAATGAAAAGACCAAACAGACAACAATAGCACACACAACATAGAAAACTAAAGAATAAGCAACACGAACCCCATAAAAAACCTAGGGGTGATCTCAGGTGCTCCGGAAGGGTAAGCAGATCCTGCTCCACATGTGGCACCCGTCGTGTTGCTTATGTTATAACAAATCCGGTAAATAGTCTAATTCGGTAGGTCAAATTCATGAAAGGGAAGGGATTGTAGTTACGACGTAAGGAACATATCCGATATCATCTGTGAAACGGTTATTCCATAACGGTCAACCAACTCGTGATGGCGTCCGTAAAATTTACGAAGGGATGATAATGTACACGAAACGCGCGTCTGGCGTATTTAATTATAATCCTGGTACCTTTGATAACTATTAACAATTCGTATTCCATCCTCGCGCTGATTGCAAATTGGTGTAACGTGTGACCATCTGAATAGTTATTAATAAAATGCAACAAATCTCTTGATACTATATGCAGAACCTTATAATAAAGAAAACTTTCTCGAACAAAAGTGATAAGACCACCTAAATGAATACCTATCACTGGCCATAGCGCACTTGTATAGAATGCATTTACGGGTGCACTTGGCGCAATCTTAATTCATTAAAAGTAACCCGTTTAGTCTAAACCAGCCAAAGAAATCATCGTCTGCTGAAAGGCAGAGGTTAGATAAAGTCCACGGATTACGGAAATCCATATAGTCAATGCCTTGATGTATATTCTTTAGAAGCTGATAACTGCCTCACACATGTTTTACCTTCCTTTTCATTACCAGAAATTTTTGGAATGACAAGAACAAAACTAACATATATTGTAATCACTTGAAATTTTGAAAAATCAAAATTCACGAAGACCGCCCTTTGTAAACCCCAAGCTATTCAATGGAAAATTGAATGTTAAAATGAGTGTTTACTTACTACTTTCATTTCGCTCACTCTTATGGACGTAATAACGAGTGGTGCCATCCACATATTCAAAACTAAACAAATTTTACACCAGGATTTCAAAATGAAACAATGGACAGGTTACAATCACACATAATAAACTTGATCTCAACACAAATGGAAAGCATGATCATACCACATCTGTTGCATTATTAATAACAAAATAATAATCAAATATATACTGCACGACATCTAATGCTCACATGGATATAAAAAATCTATCATCTCTTAGAAATGCATGACATATTTCCCACCGGATGTTAAACAACCAACAGTTAAATTATCAATCACCCTAGAACGTTATGGGTGACTTTCCTCTTATACTCGCGTCCTGGACATGCATGAAATATCTGCCTCTTGATATTAAGCAACCAACAATCAATTTATCAACCAACCCTTTAATAACCAGCAATCACCATTGCTTAAGTCTTCTAATTTGTCATTAATAACGATCAAGAATTTGCACCATATTTCCTCCATCTTGCAGGTAGGGTATGTTCCAAGCACTGCACCAAAAACTAATTTTAAAATATGTATCATGCCATTAATATGAACACTTTCAGCTATTAACCCCAAGGGTAACTGGGGAATAAAATTATAGTCACTTTTGGTCTTCCTCCAACCGGCAGTAAAACCCTTGCCAAAGTGGGGCGTCCGTTTGGCTGTGCGGGATGTACAAATACGCAGCCACGTCCGGTCAGAATGGGGACGTTAAATCCGATGCCTCGTGTAAAGAGAGTGCCACGCTCTCTGCACGTTAAGAACTCTTGCAACAACTCTTTGAGAGGTCCGTAGGTGACCTGTTGCAAGGCTAAATTTCTGTCCCTATCCAATATACCCTCATTTCCCGTGGCAGTCTAAATTTCTCCGACCATAATTTGGAGAAACAGCAAACCAAAGAGAACAGTTCTTTTAAATTGGAGGTAAGCTAACTTATCCAGGAATTTTATATTTATAGCAAAGATGATACCTGCCATGGAGTGCAAAAGGAGTCAAATTCTAGATATTTAGTGAGTGAACTGTTCACAAAGTCTTTTCTTTACCTTTTATAAATCTAGTACAGTGATTGAAATAAAATATTTTACATTGAAATTTTCATTACTGCAAGCATTTATGCTGATATTTATTGGTAATTGCAAAATTCCTCACAAAATAAAATAAGCTGGAGAAACATATTCTTAGTGTCAACATTTATTCAGATAAGTTACAGGTATAAAATTAAACCAGAAAAAGACATGACAGAGTAGCAATTTAATGCCATTATACATTGACATACAAGAAAGAGATTAGATATCAAACTGATGAAAGACTAGCTGTGTGAGAACAACCAAAATGGCCCTGCTGACAAGCATAGGTAATAAAAGAAAGTTATTCTTATTGAATCTAAGAATGCCTTTTTCAGTTTAAAATAAAGTTGCAAAGGTTTGGGATGAAGATGTGGCCAACAAGTACTTCATTGCCAAGGTTTTGGTATTGATATAACATATGGAGACGTAACTCTCAAAGACTCAAACTGGCTCACAGACAAAGTAAATCAATATATTCAACAAATACTCCATACACATAATATTCTCTTCTTTAAAAATCTCTTCATCATTGAGTATATTTTTGTTTTCATTGTAAAATATCTATTATTTCTAAGAACAACCATAAAATACTCTATAAATTACACGACTTCCTAAATATGTCATAAAGAAGAACCCAAACAAAACTTTAAAATTAATATATGAATTTCTTTAAAAGAAAACTGTAAGAACGTCATATCATTACTGATTTTTTTTCTTCATGGTGACAGCAAAGTAAATGACCAAGAAACTGCATCATTCATCATTACATTTGATTTATGAGTTTAATTGTTGAATTTTCTAAAAGTACGTCATATTTCCATATCTTCAAATTTTTAAAGAAACTTGCAATGGGATATTTCATTGAAACACTGAAGAATGGCATTGTTTGTTGAATTAGGGTCATGGATGCATACCTAACATATATTGCCCGATCTGAGATGGACAAGGGAAACATCAAAGTTAGACACCAGTTAGTCAGCAGCACAAACAACATAATTAATGGAAGATCTGTACCTGGACGACATGAAAAGGTAAACACCCTGTCACAAAAAAAAAACATATGAATTAGAAATATTGCATAAAAGAGAAACATTTCTATGATGGCCATTTTAGAAATTTGCTTAATACTATTAAGGGTAATTTTAGATAATGCTTACTATGTTCATTCTGAATTGTCAACGTTTAGCAGAGGAATACAAAAAATTACCAGTAGGAAAATAGACTATTTTATTAAAAGCAAATAACAAATATTGTCTAGCTCTAAATTCCATTATCTTTAGGGAAGACATTCATTTTTTATACAATTTTAGGAAAGATTAGAATTATTTGTTCTAATGATAACTCTGTAATTTCAGAACAAATTAATCCCATACGACTTTGTCATTGGAGCCTACCACCAGAGAAGAGGTCATTGGAATTTGCTGGTAATCATTGTTTTGGTGCATTTATTTTTCGTTTATAGGATTAGATTTGTCTAAAAAAAATTACAACTTAAACACTGTATGTATAAGTCCTTCTAATGAACACCAAAAAGGTGGAAACACGAGCAAATTAACAAATACACGTTCATTTACCATATTGTAAAAATATTGTTCTTATTGCCCCATTAAAGACAGTGAACTAAAACATAAACCCAACAACATAATGATTGCATGTATAAATAAAAAAATTATGAAACTGATACCTTTCTTATTTTATCGCCAACTGTCAATTATCCAATTTAGGAATTTTGTTAGTGAATTTTAGCTTCATTAACTTCATTTTACCAAAAACATGCAAATATACTTGCAATAATTATTTTCAAAAACAAATATAATAGGTTTTTTGTCATCAGATGGCTGTGTATAGAAAAATTGTCCAAAAATTACAATTTCCTCTTATATAAAAATGAAAGATGTATAAACTTCAGCACATCAACTTTTCTTTTGTGAACATATTTAGGAACTTTCCAATTCAACTGGGATGAAAACGAGGATGCAGCAAGTCCCTTGTTTCCTGTTCAATCTGTGACACCTTTGTGCATGCCAAAATGCAACCCTGACTTTGACAGAGCTAATTAATTTGTTACCGTTAATATTGCATAATGTTTTCTGAATAAATTTGCTAGTGAATGACAATGTTTGCTCACAGGACCAAGACCAACAGGGATTGCATTTTGAATGTCATAAGACGTGAAAAGACTGTTATATTAGTTTTGTTTCCTTTACTTCATACCAGAACAATATAATACTTAATACTTTTTTTTCAGATTGTTAACCCATTAAAGGGAAAGGTTGTTTTTCTCAACCCTTTTGGAGAAACAGCAAACCAAAAGAGAACAGTTCTTTTAAATTGGAGGTAAGCTAACTTATCCAGGAATTTTATATTTATAGCAAAGATGATACCTGCCATGGAGTGCAAAAGGAGTCAAATTCTAGATATTTAGTGAGTGAACTGTTCACAAAGTCTTTTCTTTACCTTTATAAATCTAGTACAGTGATTGAAATAAAATATTTTACATTGAAATTTTCATTACTGCAAGCATTTATGCTGATATTTATTGGTAATTGAAAATTCCTCACAAAATAAAATAAGCTGGAGAAACATATTCTTAGTGTCAACATTTATTCAGATAAGTTACAGGTATAAAATTAAACCAGAAAAAGACATGACAGAGTAGCAATTTAATGCCATTATACATTGACATACAAGAAAGAGATTAGATATCAAACTGATGAAAGACTAGCTGTGTGAGAACAACCAAAATGGCCCTCCTGACAAGCATAGGTAATAAAAGAAAGTTATTCTTATTAAATCTAAGAATGCCTTTTTTCAGTTTAAAAATGAAGTTGCAAAGGTTTGGGATGAAGATGTGGCCAACAAGTACTTCATTGCCAAGGTTTTTGGTATTGATATAACATATGGAGACGTAACTCTCTCAAAGACTCAAACTGGCTCACAGACAAAGTAAATCAATATATTCAACAAATACTCCATACACATAATATTCTCTTCTTTAAAAAATCTCTTCATCACTGAGTATATTTTTTGTTTTCATTGTAAAATATCTATTATTTCTAAGAACAACCATAAAATACTCTATAAATTACACGACTTCCTAAATATGTCATAAAGAACCCAAACAAAACTTTAAAATTAATATATGAATTTCTTTAAAAAGAAAACTGTAAGAACGTCATATCATTACTGATTTTTTTTTCTTCATGGTGACAGCAAAGTAAAATGACCAAGAAACTGCATCATTCATCATTACATTTGATTTATGATTTCAATTGTTGAATTTTCTAAAAGTACGTCATATTTCCATATCTTCAAATTTTTAAAGAAACTTGCAATGGGATATTTCATTGAAACACTGAAGAATGGCATTGTTTGTTGAATTAGGGTCATGGATGCATACCTAACATATATTGCCCGATCTGAGATGGACAAGGGAAACATCAAAGTTAGACACCAGTTAGTCAGGAGCACAAACAACATAATTAATGGAAGATCTGTACCTGGACGACATGAAAAGGTAAACACCCTGTCACAAAAAAAAACAACATATGAATTAGAAATATTGCATAAAAGAGAAACATTTCTATGATGGCCATTTTAGAAATTTGCTTAATACTATTAAGGGTAATTTTAGATAATGCTTACTATGTTCATTCTGAATTGTCAATGTTTAGCACAGGAATACAAAAAATTACCAGTAGCAAAATAGACTATTTTATTAAAAGCAAATAACAAATATTGTCTAGCCCTGAATTCCATTATGTTTAGGGAAGACATTCATTTTTTATACAATTTTAGGAAAGATTAGAATTATTTGTTCTAATGATAACTCTGTAATTTCCGAACAAATTAATCCCATACGACTTTGTCATTGGAGCCTTCCACCAGAGAAGAGATCATTGGGATTTGCTGGTATAATCATTGTTTTGGTGCATTTATTTTTCGTTTATAGGATTAGATTTGTCTAAAAAAAAATTACAACTTAAACACTGTATGTATTAGTCCTTCTAATGAACACCAAAAAGGTGGAAACACGAGCAAATTAACAAATACACCTTCATTTACCATATTGTAAAAAAATATTGTTCTTATTGTCCCATTAAAGACAGTGAACTAAAACATAAACCCAACAACATAATTATTGCATGTATAAATAAAAAAATTATGAAACTGATACCTTTCTCATTTTATCACCAACTGTCAATTATCCAATTTAGAAATTTTGTTAGTGAATTTTAGCTTCATTAACTTCATTTTACCAAATACATGCAAATATACTTGCAATAATTATTTTCAAAAAACAAATATAATAGGTTTTTTGTCATCAGATGGCTGTGTATAGAAAAATTGTCCAAAAATTACAATTTCCTCTTATATAAAAATGAAAGATGTATAAACTTCAGCACATCAACTTTTCTTTTGTGAACATATTTAGGAACTTTCCAATTCAACTGGGATGAAAACGAGGATGCAGCAAGTCCCTTGTTTCCCTGTTCAATCTGTGACACCTTTGTGCATGCCAAAATGCAACCCTGACTTTGACAGAGCTAATTAATTTGTTACCGTTAATATTGCATAATGTTTTCTGAATAAATTTGCTAGTGAATGACAATGTTTGCTCACAGGACCAAGACCAACAGTGATTGCATTTTGAATGTCATAAGACGTGGAAAGACTGTTATATTAGTTTTGTTTCCTTTACTTCATACCAGAACAATATAATACTTAATACTTTTTTTTCAGATTGTTAACCCATTAAAGGGAAAGGTTGTTTTTCTCAACCCTTTTGGAGAAACAGCAAACCAAAAGAGAACAGTTCTTTTAAATTGGAGGTAAGCTAACTTATCCAGGAATTTTATATTTATAGCAAAGATGATACCTGCAATGGAGTGCAAAAGGAGTCAAATTCTAGATATTTAGTGAGTGAACTGTTCACAAAGTCTTTTCTTTACCTTTTATAAATCTAGTACAGTGATTGAAATAAAATATTTTACATTGAAATTTTCATTACTGCAAGCATTTATGCTGATATTTATTGGTAATTGCAAAATTCCTCACAAAATAAAATAAGCTGGAGAAACATATTCTTAGTGTCAACATTTATTCAGATAAGTTACAGGTATAAAATTAAACCAGACAAAGACATGACAGAGTAGCAATTTAATGCCATTATACATTGACATACAAGAAAGAGATTAGATATCAAACTGATGAAAGACTAGCTGTGTGAGAACAACCAAAATGGCCCTGCTGACAAGCATAGGTAATAAAAGAAAGTTATACTAATTGAATCTAAGAATGCCTTTTTTCAGTTTAAAAATAAAGTTGCAAAGGTTTGGGATGAAGATGTGGCCAACAAGTACTTCATTGCCAAGGTTTTTGGTATTGATATAACATATGGAGACGTAACTCTCTCAAAGACTCAAACTGGCTCACAGACAAAGTAAATCAATATATTCAACAAATACTCCATACACATAATATTCTCTTCTTTAAAAAATCTCTTCATCACTGAGTATATTTTTTGTTTTCATTGTAAAATATCTATTATTTCTAAGAACAACCATAAAATACTCTATAAATTACACGACTTCCTAAATATGTCATAAAGAACCCAAACAAAACTTTAAAATTAATATATGAATTTCTTTAAAAAGAAAACTGTAAGAACGTCATATCATTACTGTACCAGCACTACAACCATGGCATCCAAGAAGGAAATACCAGAGGCTTGGAAAGGTAAAGAGGACCAAGTGTGGACTGGCCCCTACAGCGGGTATAAAGAACGGACCTGGCGGGTGAGTGACAGGGATGTGGCCTGTCATCACCAGGCACTTAAGAGAACATGCTCTAGCTGACCACTTGTCACCCATGTTCGAGACTAAATTCTCTCGAGAGGTCATGCAGGACCAGCGCTTCCAAAGATTAAGAGGCCACATGGTCATCTTGCTGGCCAGGTGGCTCACTGGGCAAGAGGACATTACTTCAGCAGAGTTTGTGCTGTGGCTCCAGCAGCGAGCAGGCATTCCCAGGGGATGCAGAATCCAAGGACCAGACATGCCCCCACTACGAGCAGTGTGTTCAGCTATGAAATGGCCAGAGGTCAGCATCTATTCATTGCTTCCAGTGAATAGCCCTGTCGTCATCTTGTATTGGAGAGTGATCCTGTCGGTGCTGCGTCACCTGAGCCCTGCCCGCAAAGCTTGCGTGGCAGTGGAAGAGTATAGAGGAACAACGGCCCGTCCTATGACGTGATATGCCAGATGAACTGGAGGTTCCGCAGTTCACCTAGTGTGGCAGAGCCCGTCGTGGCTCAATCCATACCCAGTGTTCCAGCCAACCGTTCAGGCCAGTGTTCCAGCCAACTGTTCAGGCCAGTGTTCCAGTGGCCAAGCCCACAGGTCCACCCAGCACTCCAGTGGTACCACTTACTGTGCCAGAGGTACAACCTGCCCCAAAAGAGGATGAGAGGAAGTCGGCAGGAAGGGTCACCCTAACAGTGGAGGAGCCAGTGACAGTGGCAGCACCTACCTCCCGGGAATCCTTGGTGGTTCTGGTTTACCAGAACACCAAGAAGATGGTCACAGTGACCACGATGGAAAACGCGGTGGCACAGGCCAGGGATCTCTTTGACCTGGAGGAGCAGGAGGTAGTGCTAACCTACCTAGGGGCGGAACTAACACGATCTGTAAAGATGGAGTTGCTGCCTGCAATGACAGAACTCCTGGTCTCTGTGAAGGAGTGAGCAGCATCCTTGTTCTTAGGACTCTGTAACTGGATTTTGTTTTGTTTTTGGCTATAGCCTCCGCTTCCTGATTGATGATTGTTGGTTGCTTAACGTCCAGTGGCAAATATTTCATGCATATTCAGGACGAGAATAAATTAACAATAAATACAATATGTAGGTTCTGTAAGAGGGGCGTCCGGGATTAAGGTCGGAGAAATTTAGACTACCACGGGAAATGAGGGTATATTGGATAGGGACAGAAATTTAGCCTTGCAACAGGTCACCTACGGACCCCTCAAAGAGTTGTTGCAGGGTTCTTAACGTGCAAAGAGCGTGGCACTCTCTTAACACGAGGCATCGGATTTAACGTCCCCATTCTGACCGGACGTGACTGCAAATTTGTACATCCCGCACAGCCAAACGGACGCCCCACTTTAGCAAGGGTTTTACTGCCGGTCGGAGGAAGACCAATGGTGACCATACTTCTATTCCCCAGTCACCCTTGGGGGCCTCCGCTTCCTGTCTGGAAGCTGTACTCCACAGGATTTGAAAGCCAGGCCAGTGTACAAATTGTAGTATAGTAGAATAGTGTTGGACATTTTTTATATTATCGCCATATTGAAGAACGGTATTGGTGTATACTTCGTTTTTTGTGGTCATGGTTTTCCCTTTTTTTTTCCATGCTGGAACAGGTGCTTTGATATAATTATGGGGATTTAGTAGAATAGTAGTACGTAGCTTAGATTAATTGGAAATTCGAGGGGAGATTAATGAACTGGCAACTATAGAGATCTTTGTATATTTTGATTATTGGAAGTACCTTTTGTTTTATGTGTTTTGAAATATTGTTATATGCAATCAATAATTAGGACGATTCTGGGTTGGACAACGCAATTTAGATCCATGATGTATTGGAACCAGTTCTTAGGAAGAACAGTGAGCTGACGTCTCATGATGAGATGCTTCCAGGACTAGGTCTGGAGGGTTTGCATGCACCTATGGCCGGTGCGGAGTTTTAGCTCAGAGTTATAGTGGTTAAGGGAAAGGAAAGATGAGTAAAAAAAAATTTTTTAGTTGTCCAAGGCCTAGTCGTCTACAGTGATTTTTATATGCCATGTTTTTAGGGAAAGGTTAAAGTTTAATTAGAGATCCCATAGCCAGGGAACAGGGGGGTGGATTTTAAACAGCAAGTTTTAGGATATCTGCTGGGGCAGATAACCCATTCGTTGGTTATGTGAATTAATTAAGGATTTTGACTTTAATGGAAGAGGGTCGTCTTCAGTTGTCAGGCCTTTGTCGGAACTTACAGTTCCTCCTTTTCAGGAAGGAAGGGGTGTTGTATCTTTACCCTAAGCCCCGGGTTCTCCAAGCTAGGAGTAGACAACTGACACCAGTGGGCCTCTTGATGGATGCAGCTGAGGACGGAGTCTGCGTACGCCTGCAGCGCCCTCTTACGACTGACCTTCGAAGTGAATAGATGTAACATACGAAGAGACAATATCAACGCCCGATATTAGAGGTAATTACAGTAATAGAGCCTTCCATCGTTATATATCATAAGTCCAGGTCGGGTCCTTTCAGGGGAAATAGTCTTTCCCGAGACGAACACCGGTAAACTTGAATTTTCGTCTTCATCGGTAAAGTTAAAACTTTTTTTCTAATTTTTCTTGATAATTTTGTATTTTAGTGGTATTTTTTATTTTTTTTTATATTATTGAATATTGTCTTTCTCAAACGGTATGTTCCTCAAAAAATCTTTACAGGTGTTCATTTGAAAGAATTTGTTGGGTTGTTTGAAATCCATATTTAGAATTAATGAATCAAAGAATTTTGTAACAGTAAGAAAGAAATACGAGAGGTAGACTGTGCATCGTTAGATTGGTTTCTGTCATCCAAAGCAGTAAATCGTAGATCCATCTATCAGTAAACCCTCATCGTAGTTAGGGTTAAAGGAGAACTGACCCAGCACGTCCTTCCATTTGTTATGACTGAGAAGTGACTATACACACTGCAACAAGTGGAAGTTTTTAACGACCTTGACTGGCTATACAGCCCTTGCACGGTCGGTTAATATACACTGCGGATTATACTTTTTATGTAGAAACTGTATAACTCAGGGGCGGATCCAGCCATTTTAAAAGGGGGTCCCAACCCAGGATAAAGGGTTCCAACTATATGTCCCCATTCAAATGCATTGATCGTCAAGAAAAAAGGGGGTTGCAACCCCGAACCCCTCTGGATCCGCCACTGTAACTGCATCTCTTCATACTATTAACGACAAAATTATTTTCCTTTACCTGTGACTTGATGTATCTCACTCGAGACGTCGAATTTTCAGTATGTCAGTAGGGTGATTTTCGCCCTCCCACACACATCTCTGGTATCCAGAACCCCAAAATCAATCCCAACCTTCCTTTGTGATCATAAACCTTGTGTTTAAATTTCATAGATTTCTATTCACTTATACTAAAGTTATTGTGCGAAAACCAAGAAAATGCTTATTTGGGCCCTTTTTGGTCCCTTATTCCTAAACTGTTGGGACCAAAACTCCTAAATCAATCCCAACCTTCCTTTTGTGGTCATAAACCTTGTGTTTGAATTTCATAGAATTCCATTTACTTATACTAAAGTTATTGTGCGAAACCAAATGTCTTCGGACGACGACGCCCCCAAGGGTGACTGGGGAATAGAAGTATGGTCACCATTGGTCTTCCTCCGACCGGCAGTTAAACCCTTGTCTAAGTGGGGCGTCCGTTTGGTTGTGCGGGATGTATAAATTTGCAGCCACGTCCGGTCAGAATGGGGACGTTAAATCCGATGCCTCGTGTAAAGAGAGTGCCACGCTCTTTGCACGTTAAGAACCCTGCAACAACTCTTTGAGGGGTCCGTAGGTGACCTGTTGCAAGGCTAAATTTCTGTCCCTATCCAATATACCCTAATTTCCCGTGGCAGTCTAAATTTCTCCGACCTCAATCCCAGACGCCTCTCTTACAGAACCTACCTATTGTATTTATTGTTAATTTGTTCTCGTCCTGAATATGCATGAAATATTTGCCACTGGACGTTAAGCAACCAACAATCAATCAATCAATCAATCGGCTGACGATGACGACGTGATACCAATATACGATCGCAAAAAATTGTTTTGCGGTCGTATAAAAACAAAACAAGTCTTGTCGGAGAATATATTTCACTACTTATCTTATTTTATATCTATTTCATCACAAAAGTCACACAAAGCACATAAGCAAAATGAAAGATAATACAACCACCACAATGACGGGGATGTCGTTCTCTTATAATGTCGTTATACACAGAATCGGATTGCATCTGGATTCCAATTTGGGTGCTGTGACATTAATTATAAGTCAGTTTAACATGTCATAAACTTCATATTTTAATAATATAAATTAAAATATTTATAAATTTAAAAACTTTTGAATTTTTGAAATACTGAGGCTATTCTACCTGAGGAATAGATTACCTTAGCTTTATTTGGCAAAACTTTCAGGAATTTTGGTCCTCAATGCTCTTCAACTTCGTGCTTTATTTAGCTTTAACATTTTTTATTCGAGCGTCACTGACTGTAAGTGTCTTTTGTAGACGAAACGCGCGTCTGGCGTAATTATAAAATTTAAATCCTGGCATCTATGATGAGTTTATGTACAATAAGTGTCAACAATTTTTGTACGTTACACAGGTAATGAAAAATAGATTTGTCGTTTATAGTATGAAGAGATGCAGTTATTAAAGGAACACCACTAATTCGGGCCCGGCCAGAAAGCTTGTCTCTTTTGTCTATTAATTATTTATCGCTGGGTGTTTTCAGCTTTTTCTGGCATAGCTTATCCTTTCTGTTATAGTATAGTTTAGTACTAGTTCTGTTGGTGTAGTATAGCTGTTCTTCTTGCATCAAACAATCACATAATCTACTAATAATAAATGTTATTACTTGGTCTTTGTATTATTCATCTCACAAAATATCAAAACCCATTTCTCAAAAGATTTTTATAATTCACTACAGACAATGAATACATCAACAGTGCAATTTATCATGTTCAGATAATAGACAAAATAAAAATGTAGAATCTTTTATTCGAAAGCAATACACATTATTGCAGGTCATACCTTTCAGTGTATTCACTGTTTCCTTTTTAATGGCCGTCGTATGTCACCCGCCTTCTTTTATCTATTCCTGTACCCTGGGTTTGCCGTCTCTGGTACAGAAAACATGCTGGATAACAGCTTGTAACACAGTGTGTATCCGACCTTTTGAGACTTTTGAAACTTGAAGGATCACTTTCCAACATTGATCTGGTACTCGTAGTCGTAGTTTTTATTTTTGCAGTTTCGTTCAGTGGGATGAGTTGGAGGTGGATTTAGTTCGAATATAAATTAAAACTAGTTTAAAATTACCTGGAACCATGGAGTCTTGTTCACAGCCAGTCTCTAGACCACCATCTATGCCTTTGAAACTGGCACAGTCTTGGAACATGTTTATGACTTTTCCAAATGTGCACTTGGTTTACTTGGTGCTGGACCCCCACCAGTTTTCTTCATCTCATACCTATATTCTGTGAATTTGGCTTTTGCCTTTGATGTTGTATTCCGCCATTTATCCCTTATTTCTTTCACTGTTCTGTTTGCAACCCCTAGGGCATTTATTTTTGCTGATATGTCTAACCATGTTTTGTTTTTCTGTTGGTTTGAAACTGTATTACTGTGTTTTTCCATGATGACTTGCAAATTTTTTCAACCTCATCAGGCAATATGTTTTTATGCCCCATTTATGGGCATTATGTTTCTCGTCTGTGTGTCCGTTCGTTCGTTCGTTGTCTGTCCGTCTGTCCTGCTTCAGGTTAAAGTTTTTGGTCAAGGTAGTTTTGATGAAGTTGGAGTCCAATCAACTTGAAATATAGTACACATGTTCACTATGATATGATCTTTCTAATTTTATTGCCAAATTAGAGTTGACCCCAATTTCACGGTCCACTGAACATAGAAAATGATAGTGCAGTGGGGCATCCGTGTACTATGGACACATTCTTGTTTTATTATGGGTAAAGATTTTAAAACCTAAATGGGATTTCCAGAAATTTTGACATATTCGTTTCAAGGTCAGTGGAAATCTTTTTATTTTCTATTTACATTATCTCACTGGTTAGTTGTCTTTTGCACCAACATTAAGATACAATCTTGGGTAAGAAATCATAACCATAATAACTATGTCACACCTTCATGGAACTTTGAAATACTTGTATAGAATCTTTTCATTCCATAAAGACATCATTCAGATCAAAACTGATCTTTTTTACGTTCTGCATTTTACTGATTGATAGACTTTAGCAGTTTATTTTTTAAAATATGCATGGAGTGTGTGTCTTTAAACAGAAATACCTTTGTCAACACTTTATTGAATATAAGGAATTTATGGAAGAAGCTTATAATCTTTATAATCCAGAAATAGCATCTTAAGAAAAAACAGTTTTCCTTTTAATAATTCAATATATTACTGATAAATGGACTTATTTTTGAGTTAACATTTATATACAGTCTCTGCTATGTATAAGTAAAAGTTTTTGAAGCATCAACAGCCTTTCTGAAACCTTCAAACAATTTCAGTAAACTTTTATATATAAGCTTCTGCATAATCATGAGATACCTTGTGAAGTATGTGAATTTTATCCATCATTCTTTCATAATTTTACCATTAAGTTGGCATAGTTTATTTTGCAGTTAACATTTAAGTATAGTCTGTGATTATAAGATTTCACAACCTAAATATTTTTTTTTAATCCTCATGGTATTTTTTTTAAACATGGACAAGAGTTCCTTCGGTGATAAGAGGTTAACCATGAGAAAAGTTTTGTACATTTTTTTGGCAGACAGCATTACACTTTCATACTGGCAACAACATTTTCGGGAAAGAAACATGGTTTTCAGGGGAACCCTTTATGATTCTATAACAAATCAAATTATGTATGATTAATTGGCAGTTCAAGATTCTTTAAAACACACCATAAAGTTTAATTTTAAGAAATTCCTTACTTCAAGAAAAGTTTCATATTTTGTGTCACTTTCAGTTATCAATTTCTGTAACTAAATTTTGAAATAAGAATTTCTCCTAAAAACAGGTATCTAAATCTTATTTATATTCCAAAATACATCGGGGTATTCCTAGCACAAATAATTTTCACTCTATGCAGATCTAAAATGTGTTCTTATACAAATGTGAACGATACATGTGTCTTCTTTGTTGATTTTTATCTGTGGTCTATGGTCCAGTTACCATGGTTACAGATAAAATTTTCATTCCCAGTTTAATATCTCTAACCACAACAGCAACGATGCTAACAAGTGGTTGTCATTAGCCTTGTCTATAATTTCACTTTAATTGTGTATTAATTTGATATGGTCACTTGTGTTTCTTATCTGCTGTCATTATGATAATGATTCTGAGGTCACCTTTATAAATCATTAGAATGCATGCTGTGATGGACAAGACATTGTGAGATAGATAAAAGAATATTTTCATTTCAATCTATTTTCAAGTTCAAGAATGTCATATGTTGTAAATCTTTAACCTTTAATGACATTAAAATCCAAGAAAGATGTATTTCTAAATTATGTAAGCTTAAGTAAAGGGCTATAATTGTTTGCCAGATAAAACAAATTCTTTAATTTCATATGATTATGAATTCAATGTCCCTGTGTATCTGCCATGATAAAATATTTTAGTCATTATTTCTATCTATTATTTGTTTATATATCATCCAATCAAACTCAAAACATTTGTTTCTATAATGAGTTTTAACAAATGTAATAACACATGTAATAATACATTGATTGGCGGGAAAACATAGGTGTTTTGTATAAATATCCATTCACTGTATTATGGACAATATTTCAATTCAGTCATAAATACAATACCAGATAATGTATGATACGAAACTGTCTAGATACCAAAGCACCCTAAGATCTGACATAGGCATTTTGTAACCCCTAAGATGTAATTATTTTTACCGTGCAAACTATTTACTGCTGCAAGACCCTTAGAAGTTTTTGCGTATAATTGTACGTGTCAGATGAAAAACCCAAAATTATACCCCTAAGATGTATAAATTTTACACCCTTCAGAAAGGACCATCCATCCCCTTTAGCAGACATTAACTGGAATGGTCCAATACAGTTAATGTAACTTATTTAGTGATCATGACAACATAATGGTTACCGTAGCAACAACATGATTAATTCTTCTCAGAGCCAGAGGTGAAGAAAGACATATTTTCTTTATTTTCAAATTTTCCTGCCATACAAGCTTGTCCCCGGCCATTGATTTTTATTATATGTCTTTAAGCTTTAAGCACTATGGCCCCTTTTTACCTGGTCTTTGAACCCTAAGAATAAATAACTAAATAACAGATGTTTATGCTATACAGTATGCAAGTCTCGTATCGAATTTTTGGTACACTCGTCTTTTGACAAAAGTTTAAGGAAATTTAGAACGTGGTTTAACATGTACCACAAAGCTAGTATTGGATGCACTATAATAGACAACATATTACATTGCCCTTTGACCTTAATAAAGTGGGGTATACTGTTTTACCTCTGTCAGTCAGTTCCTCCCATTTATATTTTTCGTTGCATTTTCTCAGAAACTACAATACAAGGATTCTAAAATTTGGTTTCAGGGTTAAGTTATGTCAGCTATACTGTGTAATCGGTTTTCAGATTCATCATTCAACAACTTCCTGTTTACCAAACACTTGTGTCACTATACACACGATAGCCGAGTTGAAAATTTTCCATGTTATGGAGGGTATTTGCGAAAAATACCACCAGTCTTGTGACCAAATTTTCCTCGCCTAGCGGCTTGGAAAATTTCACAGTCCCTGACTGGTGTTTTCGCAAATACCCTTCATAACATGATATATCTGTTCAATATTTGTTTTTGGAGGGGATTCGGGCGTATCTCTATCTCATTGGCAATCATACAACTCTTTATTCATATATATCAAAGGCATGAATGCAATGGAAACGAAACTATTTCTGATATCTTTTAGAATTGATTTTTTCTCTAAAATATCAATAGTTTTCTGAAAATACTTCAATTTTAATTCAAATCTAAGTGACTTCTTTTCCTTTCTCTTTCCTACATCACTATTTTGCCTTGAAAATTCTCTCCATGTACAGAATGTAATTTTGTAAAGCTATTTCTCTTTTCCTTCAAACATAATGGTACTTAAAATTTGGTACAATAAATGTTAGTTTTCGTACTTGAAAGCATATTTCCTTTAGTGACGCTTCTGTATTAATAGAAATTGGTTGTTCAGTTCAAGCTGCATCACCTTTTATTGTTAGATTCTTTTCTTTATAGTTCTGTGACAATTATTCTCATCATAGCCCCAGTGCATCGTTGACATGGCTGTAACTGTTTTGCAATCTCTACATTAGAGAAACGATTAGCCCTATGCCATCTGAAATCACCTCTAGCAGTGCATTTTAATAATACAATATCCTTTAAAAATTGAGGCATGACGCTATGTTTGCTCCTTGCGGCATTTTAAAATGTCTTAATAAGGAAGTCATGAGCCGAATGATGTGTTACATACAAAGATTCGATATACATTCTTTATCCGTAGCTAATCAGTCGTCAAATCCGTAAATGTGTGATCTTGGCATTATCTTAATTATTCAATTTATATGTCCATTCCTGTATTATATTAAAATGTTATTCGAATAAGAAATATTTAGCATACCTCTGCAACTGTTCTGCCGTAACTCAACAATATTCTTCTCTAATCCACAATAGTGAAATGACAATTGTGCATGCTTCACATGTGAAAAATATATTAATTAGAAGACAAATTTTAAAATCTATTCAACAAGTCATGATTTTAGATATTGTCTTGAAATCTAAACACCAAACTTGCACAATTTTATAACTCGTTTTCTTGCAAAGAGTGTGTATTTCATTAAAGATTTTGCATTTAAACTCTCTTTTTATCAAGTTCGTCAATACACACTTGGAGCAATTATAGTTGATGTTCATTTAACTGGTTTAAATTAGTTTCAGCAAGATCTTGGCTGCATCAAAACTTTTATTGTAAAGCAAATATAAATATTGACCAATTCAAGTACACCTTTTCGGGTGCGCTCGACTTTCGTGACTCAGCACGAGGAATTTAAAGGATTTTGGAATTTAAAGGTTGTTTATGACTTTTGTAAACAATAAACGCTAGCCGCTCATAAAAAACAAGTGAGTAATCTATGTTTAAAATTATATAACAAAAATCTCTGTGTTAAAGTCTTTGGATTTTAATAATATATAACCCGTTTAATAGTCGGTTGAAAACAACTCTTGTAAACACTTCGCATAATACTTTATTGGTCATATAGACATCGTATAACTGCACCTCTTCATACTATGAACGATTAATTTATTTCCCAATTACCTGTGTGACGTACAAAAATAGTTGACACTTTGTGTTCAGTGAAATGACTAACAGAAACAGAACATACAGTAGCGTATTTACCTGACGATATCGAGATATGGGTATTTAGTCGGATCTTAACATGTAATTGTGATTTGTTTACAAACCGGTATTGATAAAAATAAATAAACAATGTCGAAATGTTCAGGACTTAATTAAATCTGTATTTGGGTAAGTTGATGCAAGCATACGATCTGTATTGCGTCTTACACTTTGAGAAGCAAATAATCTTTAACTACTATATTATAATATTGTGTAAAAACGTTAATTATGAGCTATGAAAGTCAAGTAGCTCGAGCATTTTTCTGAGTAAGTTTTAAAAATTTCAAAGAAATATTCTTTACTGTGGGTTAGCATTCATTAGTCGTCACTATCCTATAGATTAACAACTTTTGGTTATATTTATAATTTAGAATCTTCATTGAAGGTGGAGCACGAATGCGCAGTTAATTAATTATATTGATGTGTCATTTGTGTGCAAGAATGACATTCCTTTGTATTATGTTCCGATTCGAAAAAGTCAATCTTAGTTATGCGAGTATTGTCTCCCTTGAACAGGTTCATAATTTTATATTTAAGTATAGTTATTTGATTAAATTTTGAATAATTACAAAATTTATGAATTCAATAGATTTCAGTTTTTGTTATTGGTGTATTAAAGACATTGATGTATGAATATAATTTCATAAATTTGAAACGTTTAAAATTGTTACATACCAATATAAAGAATCGTTCATCATTTTTAAATATTATTCAGTTACACAAATGTATTTACGACATCGACATGCTTTCTCACAAGATAGTGTGTGTAGTGAGACACTGCCTCAGACAGAACAGAATACTGTCTAAATATAATATGAGGTAAAATATTCAGGTGATCAAAACGCGTGTAATAGACAGATGTAGTCATTCAGCTGTCATGGATACACTGTTAAATAAATTGTGTCCACATCATCTAACCTGCAACAGCATTCATCCTGCTACTTGTTAAAGCATTTGTTGCTTTAATATGGTGTATACAATTTTGTCAGAAGTTCTGAAAACTTAATTTATCTGCATTACTCGATCCCTAAAGACAAATACATGAAAGAAGTGTAACACCCCCTAACACAAACATACATACGCACAAACACAAAAACAGAACACCATAGCCACCACTTTATTCAAACTTATGCCAAATGCTTTAGTGAAGAATTATAATTGGAACCTACATAAAACATTTTTTACTTTTTTGAAAAAGACTATAAATGAAAACCGAATTATATTATCTCCCCATAATGATAGAATGTTGGGAAAATTAACAAGAGTTATCTAACATTAATCACAGAGAGGGCTAGCAAACACTTTTTATTTATAGCTTATTCAACGTTAAAACAATTTTCCACTATAAACGAATGTTACTTTATTCAAATATAAGGACTTTGTTAGCTAAATCTACAAATTTTATTAGATATTATGAATTTTTATTACAATAGATAAACATGCTATACAGCATTGACGATACAAAGGTGACTGGGAAATTCTTCTTCAAGATTTGCACAAAGGAGTGACCCAGAGTCAAGATTTTATCTACGGCCATTGCCTAACCCCGAAAAAGATGGTGTTTGGTACTGTCGTCAGCCTTACCGATATAGCTAGATAATACAATTAATTATCTAATTACTCCGACAATTTTATATTAATAAGTATTGTAATTTTCATTGTTATTAATACATGTTATATTAGTATTACAAACATTATCTTGAATTCTATCCTATTTTTGGAAATTTTAAAAATACCAATAGGACGTCACTTTGTGCGTCGATCTCTTCGGCCAACATATAATATGTTGTTCGTTTGTGCCTTTTCTATGTGCTGATTGAGGTTGTTTTACGTATTCGTTTTTAGTCTGCAGTTAGTCACCACTTCGGTGTTAACATGTATATTTATTATATAGTCATTTTTGATAAATTTACTGTTTGCAAAAGTATGAATTATTCTAAATACTAAGGATTTTCTTATCCCAGGCAGATAACCTTGGCCGTATTTGGCACAACTTTTTGGAACTTTTGGTCCTGAATGCTCTTCAATTTTGTATTTGTTTTGGCTTTCGAACTTTTTTGATCTGAGCGTCACTGACGAGTCTTATATAGACGAAACGCGCGTCTGGCGTATTAAATTATAAGCCTGGTACCTTTCGATATCTGTTATTTGTGTGTTTCTCTGTTCTGTATGTTCCGCCATTTGTATTGTAGTCTTGTCATGTAATGTTGTCATTTTAATGTTATATTTAACATTGCCATAAGAGCGGGAGGTTTGGCTAGCCACAAAACCAGGTTCAACCCACCATTTTTTTCTTAAAATGTCCGTTACCAAGGAAAATTGCCATTGTTATATTATAGTTTGTTTCTATGTGTGTTGCATTTTAGTGTTGTGTCGTTGTTCTCCTCTTATATTTGATGTGTTTCTCTCAGTTTTAGTTTGTAACCCGGATTTGCTTTTTTCTCAATCGATTTATGAATTTCGAACAGCGGTATACTACTGTTGCCTTTATTCAGGGAAGAACATGCTAGGTATGATGATAAAAACAATGGCTGTGACTGCTGAACTTTACGGTAGAAAGGTGAATCATTCAACCCGGAAAACATTTGCCACTACCTTGCTTCAACCTGAGCGTCCAGTAACAGAGGTAGCTCAATTAGGAGGCTGGAAAAGCATTTCCACACTAACACACTATAACATTCATCCATCAAACAGCAAAGTAAAGCATCTAAAATCTTATCTGAAATCACCATTCCAGAAAGCTCAAATGAATTGGACGCTGTCAACTTAATAAATGAACCTGAACCCAGCTTTGACACTGAACCCAATGACAATACTGATAACCTAAACAATGAATTAGAAACAGTCTTAGAAAGAGAGAACGTACCAAATCCAATGTTTTCACAAAGTAGTAGTATGAATTTTAAAATGATATCAAAAGCTACAAGGAAGGACAGCAATCTGTTTAGTATATTGTGTGGGTAACAATAACATGTGGTGTTATAAACTTGAATATTTACTCTGGGAAAAGGAAGCATTATGAGTTAGATAGTTCACAACCTAATATTCCATTATTTGAAAATTACAATTCAGTGACACATTGTTATGTTGATTTATTTGTTTATGATAATTAAAAATATCAATGGTATTTTCCTTCCTGGTTTAAAAAGGCGAAATACATTTTATTAGATGTAACCTTAACTCTGGCACTTTTTGAATTGATAATTTTACATTAATTTGTTTAAAGATAATTGTATATAAAATGTAACCTTAATTCGTTTAGTTCTTAATTATTCATTTTGTTATATGTTATCAATAAATTCCACCACATGTAATGAGGTTATTGTTGGAGGAGTGAGAAACAACTTAATAGGAGAGGATTTCATCTCGACTCATCGTTGTACCTGGGATCATGACGAGCCCATTTTTGTTATTAAAGGTAAGAGAATACCTTTGGAAGCGTCGTCGAAAGAGACCAAGTCTAGGAGAGTTATAGCATTGGAGACTGTTATGGTACCGCCGAGACATGAAGCTGTAATCAAGTCGGGATTAACGAACAAGGCTAAATATCGTAGTGCATCCAGTTCCTTGGGTATCTTGACGCCCGAGCGCCCTTTTCTGGAGCGGCTTGGGCTGGCGTTGGCAAAAACGTTAGTTGATTCAGCGGATGGAGTGGTGTATACCCGAGTGTATAACCCTGGTTCTTCAGATGTTATTGTTTATAGGCATACACATCTGGCATTGTTTACGCCCGTGTGTCGAGTCGGGCCGGTTATAGATATGAATGAAATGTCGAACATTTGTGAGGTTGAAGTGGATGCTTCAAGGAGCACAGGCAATATACCTGAGCACCTGCGTCCAATGTTTGAGATTGGTTGTAGGAATTTAGACGAAAAACAAGTGGAATTGTTTAAGAATTTTCTTAGGTGCCAATCAGGAATGTTTTGCCCAACCGGGTGAGGTTGGTCGGACCAATATGGGCACTCACAAAATAAAACTTACAGACGATAAGCCCATTAGAGAACCACCTAGGAGGATCCCCGTGTACAAGAGGCAGGCATTGGGGGATGAAGTAAAGATTGATTGATTGATTGTTGGTTGCTTAACGTTCAGTGGCCAATATTTCATGCATATTCAGGACGAGAACAATAAATACAATAGGTAGGTTAATAGAGGCGTCTGGGATTGAGGTCGGAGAAATTTAGACTGCCACGGGAAATGAGGGTATATTGGATAGGGACAGAAATTTAGCCTTGCAACAGGTCACCTACGGACCCCTCAAAGAGTTGTTTCAAGGGTTCTTAATGTGCAAAGAGCGTGGCATTCTCTTTACACGAGGCATCGGATTTAACGTCCCATTCTGACCGGACGTGGCTGCAAATGTGTACATCCCGCACAGCCAAACGGACGCCCCACTTTGACGAGGGTTTACCGCCGGTCGGAGGAAGACCAATGGTGACCATACTTCTATTCCCCAGTCACCCTTGGGGTTATGAAGTAAAGTTAGAACAGAAAGGTCTTATTGAAAATCCGAAAGCCCGTGGTCATCACACAAGTTGTGATGGTACAGAAGAAAGATGGGTGTTGGCGGATGTGCGTAGATTACCGAAAATTGAATGAAAAGACCATAAAGGACGCCTATCCCTAACACGGATAGACGAAAATTTAGACACTCTAGGAGGGGCGAGTGGTTTTCCTCGCTAGATCTAGACATGGCCTACCATCAAGTGCCAATGGTAGAGGAAGATAAACAGAAGACTGCCTTTGCTACCCCTAGAGGAGGGCTGTACCAGTTTACGACTATGCCGTTTGGTCTCTGTAATGCGGCTAGTACTTTGAAAGAATTATAGAAAAGACCTTGTTTGGGTTACAATGGCGAGTTGCCGTACTATATCTCGATGATATAGTAGTATTTGGCAAATCGTTCCAAGAACACCTTTCGAATCTTCAGAAAGTTTTTGGTCGACTAACAGAAGCAGGTCTGAAGTTAAAGCCGAAGAAGTGTCATATGTTGCAAAAAGAAATATCCTTTTTGGGGCATATTGTATCCACTGAAGGGGTCAAGACAGACCAGCTAAAGTAGTTGCAGTTAAGAATATGAAACGACCTGAGACAGTGACACAAGTTCGTAGTTTCCTTGGTTTAGCTTCCTACTATAGGAAATATGTGAAGGACTTTTCGAAAATTGCGAAGCCTCTGTTTGACCTTACAAAGAAAACCAGAAATTTGCTTGGAACAAAGATGCAGAAGCTGCTTTCCTAGGACTGAAAAGTAGGTTAATTTCGGCACCTATATTGGGATTTCCGCAGGCTGACGGGTCCGATTTTATACTGGATACTGACGCCAGCGCCTATGCCATTGGAGCCGTTTTATCCCAAATTCAGGACGGGAAAGAGAGAGTAATTGCGTACGGTAGTAGGTGCTTGGATAAGCCAGAACGCAACTATTGCGTGACAAGGAGGGAAATGCTCGCTGTTGTTTATTTTACCAAGTATTTTAAACATTATCTTTTAGGACGTCCGTTCCGTATAAGAACCGATCATGGGTCCCTGACGTGGCTTCAGAATTTTCGAGAGCCCGATGGGCAGATACATCGATGGATTCAGCAACTGAGCCAGTTTCACATGAAAGTTGAGCACAGGCCAGGAGTGCGCCATGGGAATGCAGATGCGATGTCGCGGCTAGTTACTGATAATGGAGAATTTTGTAAACAATGTGAGATGCCTTGGGGTTATGGCTACGAGGGTCCGATCGAAACAGAAATTAAATATATGAAAGAGGGCGATAAGAAAAGCATAGACGTAGTTTCTGAAAACTCAGATAGTCATGACGACCATACGAGACCAAGCTTTGACCGTGTAGGAAATAACAATACAGATGTAGTAGTCGATCCTGATTCAGGAGAATCGCCTTTAGTTAGGAGGGGACGAAAGAGCAACAGACCAAAAATCGCCGAGCAAAAGCCGATGCCAAATATAGATCTGAGGTTAGAGACAGTAAGAGCCCGACAAGTAGCTGATATTATTTTAGGGAAAATTTTGAACTTTAAGTTAGATAAAATCGAGAAGCCCGCCTGGGAAGAAATTTGCGGTTATGGTTTGAATTTAAAATTTTGGTTAGCCAAATGGGAGCTTTTGGAAATTAGAAATAATGTATTGTGTTTGAAATGGGTTGAAAGGGCCCAACAGGCCCGATGGAAGATTTGCGTGCCCGAGTCGTTAGTAGATCCTATTCTCAGGTATTTACACGATGCTCGAACGGGTGCACATTTAGGAATAAAGAAAACTTATGAAAAGGCGACGCAATCTCCCTTCTACTGGCGAGATATGCAGGGATCCATTAAGTTATATATACAGCAGTGCGAAATATGCGGAGAACGCAAAAGCCCGATGGCCAAGAAACGTCATCAGATGAAGTCGTACGTAGTTGGTGCCCCATTCGAACGGATAGCGAGTGACATTGCCGGCCCTTTTCCTACATCGATTAATAAGAATAAGTACATTTTGGTCATAGGGGATTATTTTTCGAAACTAACAGAAATTTATGGCACGCCTGATATGCGAGCAGAAACCATTGCGGATATTTTATTTAGGGCATGGGTAAAGAGATACGGTTGCCCGGTGGAAATTCACTCTGACCAAGGTCGACAATATGAGAGTGCTGTTTTCAGAGAGTTATGTCAGTTATTAGAAATAAATAAAACTAGAACGACACCCCTTCACCCAAGATCCGATGGCATGATTGAAAGAATGAATAGGACCGTCAATGATATACTTTCGAAGTATATTAAGAAACACCAAAAAGATTGGGATGAACATTTAGACTATATTGTTATGGCTTATAACGCAACACCCCACGAAAGCACTGGTATTACACCTCACCGCATGATCTACGGTCGGGAGATGTCGTTTCCATTTAATTTAATGACTGAGACTGTCTCGGATGACAATGAAGAAGAAAACTTTATTTCTGAGTATGTTAATAAACTTGAACATAAATTAAGGGAAGCACATGAGTTAGCCCGTAATAATTTAAAGTCTGCTGCTGAGAGGCAGAAAATATTTTGATGCTAAGGTTCGACCAGTCTTCTATAACGTCGGAGACTACGTGTGGAGAAACCAAAGAAAAATGTTCCAGGAATTAAGCTCAAAATTGCTCGTCATTGGACTGGACCTTGGGTAATAACTGAAAAGCTTAGTGACATTACGTTTAAAGTGAAGTGTGCTAAGAATTCTCCAGAAGTAACTGTTCATGGTGATATTTTAAAACCGTATTTGGGATCTAAAAAAATGGTTTGGTTTAATCAACAAAACGCCCGTCCTGATATGCCCGAGCAACACCCTGTTGAATTCCCGAATTTAGCCAAATTTACAGCTGATGTCGATGATGAAAGTAGTTCTGTGAGCGAAAATCTACCAGGAATTATGGGAGGAAAAAAAATATGTCCGCCTGAAATAATACCGGTTTCGGCAAGTGATGGCGAAAACCATTCTGATACATGCCCGACTAATTTGGGAATCCCGGAATCAGGTACCCGACCAGCCCGACCAAGCGCGCGAATTAGAAACCACATGACCATTTCCGCATCAACAAACAACACGAGAACCAGAACGATTACCAGACCTAAAAGATTTTTGGATATTGATACTTTAGACAAAATGCAAATTTTAATTTGTGAAGACTTGCATTTAAAACATCTTAAAGATGATCAATCTCATTTGGCAAAAGTTTATTATTGAATTATTTTCCATTTCATTAAGTGATTCTTCCATAACGGGTTTGTTCATGTTTTTATGAGCTTCCTGCAAGTGTTGTGCTGATGTTTGAACAAGTTGCAGGGCACTATCTATATCTCCAATAATAAAATTGCAAATAAAGAGGAAAATGATCGAATTTCAGTTGATCAATATTGCTGAGGACATTTGTTGCATTTAACTTAACTTTTTCTAGCGCTTTGTTAATTTTTCCCATTGTATACTGAAAAAAAAGATGTTAATGATGGAAAATATTCATCTTTTTTAAATTTAAATGTCAGTTTTAAGGATTAACTTCTATTTTCCTTCCGTTTTGTTTTAAGAATTGATTAAGGTTGAAAATATATTTAAAAAAAAAAAAAAAAAAAAATAATATGGATACAGATGATAGTATTGCTAATGCTATGTATTTTTGATGATTTAGGAATTTGTTGTTCTATGACTATTGATTGGTTTGATGATGAGGAACTTTTGTTCATTTGCAAATGCAGTTTGGTGGAATAATACGTTGTTCATGAATTTCCTTGTTTTAGATTGATATGCCCTGATGACTCATGATCTTGAAAGTCATCACTGATGATTTGTAAACAAGTAGCTGGTTGTTCATCGCGAAACATTTAATTTACCTTCTTGTTCTCGATAAAGCAACCATCTCCTATTCCGTATGCTTTCCATCTTTTTATTCCAGGACTTGTGTAGTGTTTATTGTCTTTCGTCTTGATATTTCTTAAGAGGTCTTAAAATTGAACTAAAGAGCTGACATGCAGTTTACATTTTCATGCATGTTTTGACTTATTCAGATGATGATCGTGATGATGGTCGAAGTTCTCACGGAAACAGTAATGTTATTGTTAAGCCTTCATAACACATGTAAAAAGTATTTGTTTTGTGTTTTTATATCTGCATGAATTAATAGACATATATAAAACTATATATGTCTCTGGAATTAGTGACTCCTTTAGATGTTTAAAGTTCGCTGCTAGTGAAAAAGTATAAAATTGAAATAGCGAGAATTTACCGAGGAGATGCCTCTGATCACCAACTCGGTTGTCTTACCACGTAAATACGTGAGCTACGTAAATATTAGAAACTTTTTACCTGTTAAAAAGTAAATAATTCATATTTTAATAAAGCAGTTTATTTCTAACTTCAATTATCTTACACAGAGAAAATGTGAACATAAGCTTGGAAAGGGGTACATAATTTCAAAAGTCGTGTTGGTCATCAGTAATTTCATCTACACAATTTTGCATTTTTATGATATCGTTGCAAATTATTGCATTTTCGAAATGCATTGTTTTGAAAACAGATTTACAAAATACAACTATATTCCGAATCTCCGGATCCTTGTCATATTCAGATTGCGACACTTCCGCTAAAATGTATTCAAGTAGACTGCATTGTTTGCATGTTTCACAGTGAGTGCTAAGATCTTGGCCGAGCAGATATACTTTAGGGTGATCGAAAAACCCATTTATTTTCAAGCATTGTTATAAGTTTTTTCTAGTGAAAATAATTTTCATTTGGTTCACTACTGAAAAGGTGACACTAGATTCAATAACAACTATCATACAAAAAACCTACCCATTGATTAATATATTTAAAATATATGAATACTCTTCGGTATTGTCTAATTCTAAGTCACTTATTCATTAAATCACTAACTAAATTTACATTGCGATATAAAACACGCAAAATGAAATTCGGAAACCCCAAGGTTTCAATGTTGCACGAGAGATTATTATGCCTACTTCACTTTGTTTCTTTTATATATAATTTTTTCAACTTGTTTGATTTCCGTTTTCTAGTAGGATAATGCGTCACTGCTGCTGTTACCTCTAAAAGAGGGGCGAAAGATACTGGAGGGACAGTCAAACTCATAAATCGAAAATAGACTGACAACACCATCGCTAAAATGAAAAGACAAACAATAGTACACATTAAACAACATAGAAAACTAAAGAATAAGCAACACGAACCCAACCAAAAACTGGGGTGATCTCAGGCGCTCCGGAAGGATATTTGAGAAGCTGTTTTAGCGGAACATGTCGAAGGTACATATTCTGTATTTGAAGCTGGAATTTTGCTAACTACTGACAAGGTATTTTAAACACTATTTAAAACAAAATAAAATCTTACAAGAATGTGTCCATAGTACACGGATGCCCCACTCGCACTATAACTTTCTATGTTCAGTGGACCGTGAAATTGGGGTCAAAACTCTAATCTGGCATAAAATTAGAAAGATCATATCATAGGAACATGTGTACTAAGTTTCAAATTGATTGGACTTCAACTTCATCAAAAACTACCTTGACCAAAACTTTAACCTGAAGCGGGACGGACGGACGCACAGACCAGAAAACACAATGCCCCTCTACTATCGTAGATGGGGCATAAAAATAACCAATCGTTTTTTCTTTTTTTTAATATTGGTCATTTATCTAATGGTCAGTAATTCATTAGTATTAGAAGGATTTGTGCGTATAATTTGCCATAAAGAACTCATAAAGAGTAATACTTACTTATTAAAACATCGTTAAGGGTCAAACGGGAAAAAGTAGTCTTGTTCCCTCTCCCTAGCCATTTCAATTGCATGGCAATACAGTTATCCAGAATTGTGCCCATAATCCTTCTTACACTCTGCTTTACCGTATCTCCTCCAGAAGTACTCGGGTGTTTGATCTGCAACATAATTATGTGATGCTAGATTTAAATAAAATAAAAACAATTGCAAACAACAAGAAAGAGATAAACGTACTTATAGTTAATATTATGACATTTTTACATTGTTCTTCATATCTTTCAAGAACAACCATTATAAACTATATTAGTTGAGGGAAAAAACTGATGCCGACATTAAAGGTAGTGCCAGTCCTTTGTGCAAGAGCAGATCAAACATGGGAAGTAGCTTATTTACTATCTGTGTTCAACTTGTCATGGTATCCTTCTTGAGCTGGTCAAATAATCCTACAATTAGTGGGGAAAAAGAAGAACCTTCCGTGGACAACTCTTGAAGCTTGAGACTTTTCGCAGGCTAATTCTCTTTGAGGGATGTGGAAATCATCAATGGGACCGTCTTGGTTTTAGCTCTGTAAAAGTCATAAGATATATTAAAAAAAAAAATCTTTTTTGAAAGGAGAAGGAAACCCAAATTGTTTTTTTTTTTTAGCTCAGTTGAAAGAATCATTGTAAATAATAAGGTTTGCTGTTTAAAGTTGTTGAATATTATGCTCAGAAATGCCAAACCCGTTAGTTTAAATTTAAAAATTTTAAATTTCCCGCCAATTACTGGATATCGACATTTTGAGGAGCTCTTTTGTATTGGAGAGTCCAGAAGGTGTAATTTGCTACGTCATCACTACTGTTCCGGTCTAACCAGAAGCAACAATATTCATCAAATTTTTCTTTCAACAATACGATATTATGTCGTCTTGTCAAGCTATCAATTGTGTAAATGAAAGAGGAAAGTGTGGGAAGAGCTTTTTTGAAATACCAGATCAGTTTAAATCTAGCGAGAAACGTAAACTCTGCAAACTTTGGATAGATCATTTGCGCAATGATAAACTGAAATCCTGAAATTGTTTTGCCTCGATTTAAAAATATGTAACATTTTTCGTTTTTTCAAATATACATATATGACATGATTTTCGTCCACTTTAAAGCGGAATTCCGCTTTTCGTCTTGTCCGATTCCGATTTTTATTGAACTTTCCTTTATTTCGGTTTTGTTTTTTGTCAGATCCTTTCCTGGGTTGATATACGCTCTTTGCACGTTAAGAACCCTTGCAACAACTCTTTGAGGGGTCCGTAGGTGACCTGTTGCAAGGCTAAATTTCTGTCCCTATCCAATATTCTCATTTCCCGTGGCAGTCTAAATTTCTCCGACCTTAATCCCAGACGCCTCTATTTCAGAACCTACCTATTGTATTTATTGTTAATTTGTTCTCGTCCTGAATATGCATGAAATATTTGCCACTGGACGTTAAGCAACCAACAATCAATCAATCCTGGGTTGATATTTTACTCCTCTTTAAAAAGCGATGATTGGTTGTAACATTCTTATCTCACAATGAAGGATCTTACAAAGCGGTATTAAATATCACTTTCGCTTTCAACAGCATGTCTTCCAATGTTGTTGATATTGTGATAGAGGAAATGATGTCAAATCAGTTTTCACTAAACATAGATGAAACAACAAGTTCAAATTTTCAGAAGGTGCTGACAATTCTTGTTAGCTAGATCTGTTCAGTTAAAAATGAAGTTGTCATTTATCACTTTAAATCAGTGACGTGTATTAAACTTAATTATTATAGTGAATCACTGAAATTGGTTACACTCATGGAAGAAAACAGTATACCATCGATAAATCTTATGTCTGTTTTGATGGATTCCTGCAATGTGATGTGTGGGTCCAAATCAGGAATAAGGACGAAAAGGCACCTCATTTGTTAGATGTTGATGGGGATGTGTGTCATCATGTACACAATGCAGCAAAGGAATTCTGTAAACCATTCCAGCCATTCACTGAACTGTTTTAGTAATACTATGATTTATTTGACGACTTTAAATGGTCATCTGATCATAGAGAGATGTTCCAAGAGATATGCATAATGCTGAACGTTAAGTATACAATGCCACAGAGATATGTTAGTCAATGTTATTAACAACTCCAGACTGCAAAGGAAATTCTGGTCCGATATTTATCTTGCGACCAAAGAAGACTCCAACTGTTGATCTGAAACATAAACATAAACCATCTGTATACTTTTCTGGGGCATTGCATCTTAAATAAAATTAAGGTGATAGAATTCCGGGATCCAACTCCATACTCATTCACGTATTCAAAACTAGTTGTTTAAAGCAGAAATTAATAAGGATTTATATGTAAAAAGAAAGACGTTTTGTCTTTATTTTTTAATAAATTTATTTTCAAATATCTCACATCGCGTTATAGCCTCTTTTTTTGCTGAAAATGCACAGAGGAACCCATTGACACAAAACATGAATAACTTAGCACTATTTACACCGATTTCGCCGACGCAGTTGATAACAACAAACAATAAACGGGTTAAATCTGCAAATACCTTACAAGATAGTATTTTAGAGGAAGAATCTGAGCGGGATTATGAATTCTCTCAAATGATGAGGAGGATATGCCGGAGGAATCACTAGAATATAAGGTCGAAAGTTCCTATGAAATGTCAAAAATAAAAAATGTTGAGAACAAAGAAGCAAAAGTAAAAATCGTCGGTACATGACGAAATGCAAAAAAAAATGAAACTAAAGGGGCAGAGTCTGTCGTCAACCATAAAAACAAAATCTTACACGAATAAATTAACAAATATGTTCGAGCAATGAATTGTGAATTATCAGAGTTTTCTAAGGTGGACAAAATGTTGTGGAATTCGAAGAAAATGACATACATCCAAAGACAAAATAAGTACCCAGATACAAAAAAGTACAGACATTCCTCACCTTAATGATTTAAAAGATATGATTCCATTGAAGAAAGTATGCGTTCAATGCAAAGAGAAGCTTACCCGAGTTGTTTTGATGAACAGACAGGGCAGAGCAATACTGAAGAACAAAGTCATACGTGGTAATTGCTTGATGATTTTCAAAGAGAAAACAAAATATGTTTACTTCCGTGTTATTTAGTAGCACAACATTCGTACACCATGCAACTAACTTCTGTAGATGTCCATTGTCAGTCAATTAAATTCATTTTTCATGCCCGTAGATTTATATTCATTTTAAAGATTTACATTTTCAATGGCTCTTATTATTGAACTTTCGAATCTGTTCTATTGAAACTTTTATTGTTATTTCAACTTCGAAGGTTGTGCCATTTATTATTAAAAATAAAAGTTTACACACTACATGGTTTAATGAAACCATAAAGGACGAAAATACTATTGTCGAACACTTTTACGTAATAAATTAAATTAGAAAAATTCATATGTACTTTACAAGTTAAGACATGTGTGTTTTGAAATATTTAACAGAAAGACACTTACATGAGTAAGAAAAGGAGTGACAGTCAAAATTGTATAGAAACCATATATATTTGGAATCAGCGTACAAAAGCTATTATTTGACGCTGGAAATGACATTTCAAACCGAATTTTACTCTTTTCATATCAAAATAGATCTTCACAGGTGGAAAGACCTTCAATTGTTCTCTGGACAATTGGTTTTTAATTATCTATATTCTTCTTATTTTGCTATATCAAGACAGGAGATATGGAATGTAAAAGTAACCATGTAGAAGTTTGAGTAACACTTGAGTGTTCTTTTCCCAATATTACATAATCAAAGATCAATAGTAGAAAGAGTAACGAAGAGGAAAAAAAGAGACCATTAAACTCCGTCAAATATATGTAAAAGACAACACAGCTGAAGTTAAGATCAGTTTGTGGAGTAGTTTAGCAGAAAACAGTATTGAAGTCGGAAAAACTATCTAAGTTGCATTCCTGAAATTGAATCTACATAAGGGAGCAAATTAATCTACACACACATAGTCTATGCCACAAAGCACTCTAGAGGTACATGTTTTAAAATTTTACATAAAATTGAGAATGGAAATGGGGAATGTGTCAAAGTGACAACAACCCGACCATAGAGCAGACAACAGCCGAATGCCACCAGTGGGTCTTCAATGTAGCAAGAAACTCCCGCACCCGGAGGCGTCCTTCAACTGGCCCCTAAACAAATATGCATACTAGTTCAGTGATAATGGACGTCATACTAAACTCCGAATTATACACAAGAAACTAAAATTAAAAATCATACCAGACTAACAAAGGCCAGAGGCTCCTAACTTGGGACAGGCGCAAAATTGCGGCGGGGTTAAACATGTTCATTTGAGATCTCAACCCTCCGCCTATACCTCTAGCCAATGTAGAAAAACAAACGCACAACAATACGCACAGTAAAACTCAGTTTAAGAGAAGTCCGAGTCCGATGTCAGAATGTGAAACAAAAGACAATAAACAAAATGACAATAATACATAAATAACAAGACTACTAGCAGTTACTGACATGCCAGCTCAAGACCTCAATTAAACTGATTGAAAGATTATTCTTAAACTTGAAAAACATATCAACTTTGTCCAATTTTAATAGTCAACATGTGCACTGTTTCTATATATTTTAAAAGGACTGAAATTGTATAATCAAAACAACAATCTAACATTACCAATTCATAATTACATAGATGACCAAACTCAAAATGTATTAGAAATTACTGTATGACTAGTATCGCATCCAAAAAAGGCAACAGTAGTATACCGCTGTTCGAAATTCATAATCGATTGAGAAAAAATACAAATCCGGGTTACAAACTAAAACTGAGGTAGTCTGACGTCCAACGGCTGTTTTGCCAGACAAGCTTGGACCGTGGGACGTCAGAGCTCGTCCCATATCAAAAAAGTGGATATTGCCTGTCCAAAATAGATGCGCTGCTTCGTCGCTTCTGCACACCAAGGGTGACTGGGGAATAGAAATATGGTCACTTGGTTTTCTCCCGACCGGCAGTAAAACGCTTGGGAGGAGAAAGGTCGAAGATATTTAGATATCTTCGAAGGTCGGAGATATTTAGACTGCCACGGGAAATGAGGGTATATTGGATAGGGACAGAAATTTAGCCTTGCAACAGGTCACCTACGGACCCCTCAAAGAGTTGTTGCAGGGTTCTTAACGTGCAAAGAGCGTGGCACTCTCTTTACACGAGGCATCGGATTTAACGTCCCCATTCTGACCGGATGTGGCTGCAAATTTGTACATCCCGCACAGCCAAACGGACGCCTCACTTTAGCAAGGGTTTTACTGCCGGTCGGAGGAAGACCAATGGTGACCATACTTCTATTCCCCAGTCACCCTTGGGGAAACCTAAAATTGAACACTGGTCATTATGGTTATAGTTAAATTGAGAGTTTATTTTAGATACGTGTTAATATTTTCAAAGAAAGCTATACTTAGTTATTATGCTACCCTCCTTTACAGATTTGTCAGATAACCGATCGATCTGTTTGTGAATAGACTACTATATAATGATATCACGGTTCAGCTTCCAAGCAAGCTAGCAAATATATTACCTTTATGACACACTGAAGGCATTTTGCTGTAACGTGTATTTTAAGAAAGATTTAAAGGTTGTTACCAGTTTTTCCATTACACATATATATATTGTAGTATTTCAGATCTCACTATACCCGAGTGTTCCTCAACAATTCAGAAACAAGGAAGATGTTGATCAAGTACGTTAAGGAAGGCTTGGATGAAAAGAATTCTGCAAATTGAAAACCAAGTTGCCATATATCAACCTGCCATGACAGATTTATTAAATAACTTCTGGGAATCTGGTGACAAATGTCCTTGGATTTATTTCGATTTTTTATTGGTATTATCCAGCAATTACCCAGTTTGTGGGTTCATGCATTATCAATACAGAATTTTCGAAATCTTTTCCGATTGGGAAAAAAAATCAAAATGAGGAAAATGCTTTTCGAGCAACAAGTTCCTTTATTTTCTAAACTTTTGAAAAATACCTTGAATGGATAATTCCTCAGTTTATGTATTCAATCATGGAGGAGTTAGTTTTAAAGGCACAGTCACCGTTTGGTAGTGGCAAAGCACACAACACTTCAGATTATGAATCAGGCAGTTCCTGTCGAGTGGATGTTTTTTTCAACAATGCCAACTATTTGCCACAGGGCAACTAAACCCTTGATAACAAAAATCCAAAATGAAAACCAAATGCACGAAGAAGAGGTCAACACATCCCACATTAAATCCAGGATTATTTAGTCTCCTGTATCCATGGTAAATATATTTTGCATACAAATTCTTTTTAAAGGTTATTATTCATCATAAGATAAAGTTAACGGTGTCTGAAAAAAATAATGATTTTTAATAGCATGGTGATATCAATATTCAAGTTGTTTTCAGAGAAAATTATTATTGTATGTCTGTTCAATTCCTATATGAGATAATTCATGCACTATTTACCATGTTGTTAATTAATGCTCTAGTGATGGAGTTATTATTTTTACTGCTCTAGTGATGGAGTTATTATTTTTACCAACAGCTTCATGAATGACAACTCATGAACTATTTTCTTCTTTAACATTTACCTGTTGTTATTTTATCCCCCTTGGATTGGAACATTATTTTATTAACAGGTACATGGGAGACAACTCTTGTACTATTTTTACTAATTAAAATTTCCTTTATGTTATCTAATCCCCAGGGGCCGGTTGTTCAACTTGTCGTTAACTTAACGGTAGCGTTAGCCTTAACGTGTCGTTAACAAGTTTAACGTGGCGTTACTTAACGGAAGGTTAAAAAGCTGTTGTTCAAGTTGATTTAACGGTAACGTTAGCTAACGTGACAGTTAACATATCTTAACCTGTCGTTAAATTTTAACTATGGTTTAGAGGCTATTTAAGTTACCCATAATTCAGATTTTCTGAACTTCGTCCATAAACAAATATGGCCGACTTAACTTCTGCTAATCAGTCTATTGTAAAAGAAACGAGGGAAAGAAAGCCTAATTTCTCTGAGGCTGAAATCAGTGTCCTTCAAGATCAAGATGAAGTAGAGATTTATGCAGTCATTAATGACAAATTCAGCAGTGCAGTCAGCAATAAAAGGAAAACAGCAGTATGGGCGAAGATTTCTATAATGGTTAGAAAATGAAAGGATATGGAGTAAATGTACATGGGACAAAATCGCACACAATACATAGAAAACATAGAAAATTATCAATGAACAGGGCTTTTATTCCTGTTGTCTTTTGGTGTTGCCCATAAGTCTGCAAAGGAGTGTAAAGACAAGTGGGGCAACACCAAGAAAGAAGCAAAGAAGATTTTTTTCTGTGAAGAAGAGAGACCATGCCAAAACTGGTAGTGGACCCCAGACTAAAAACCATTAAGTATGGCAATAAACAGAACAATTGTCCTGTGTGAGGATTCTACTTCCTTCAAGGTGTAGAAAGCTGCATTAATGTGTCTTAACAATTTAAAGTTTTTATACACATTTCTCTGGAAACTTCTATGAAGTTGTGCTATCAAATGTACCCTAGTTGAAGGAATAACATTGATGTAGAAGCAAAAAGTTTATGTACGCCGGTATCACTATTGAACCAAATTTTCGTTTAGAAACTGTTGAAATTAAGTTTTTCCTCGTTCAAATGGTAAATTGTCCCTCAAATACTTTCTATACAAGGATATTTTCATAGTTATTTATATTTTTGAAAGGTATTTAACCAATATTTTTTTTTCTAAAATGATCAAAATCTTCTGCATCGACTTGCATTGGTCATACTGGAATAACACATGAGTATCTTTTAAAAATGAAGATGAACCACAATGTGTACCTTGCAACTGCAAGTATACTATTAAACATGTTTTAATTAATTGTATTGACTTTGCGGATATTCGTAAGAAGCATTTCAATGTCAATAATATGTATGATTTATTTAATAATGTTCCATTTACAAATATTGTTTCATTCTTAAAAGAAGTTGGAATATATTCTAAAATATAAAATGTTATTATATTTAAAACGATTTTAAATTTTATCACGTTATCTTAATGTTCATTTTATTTGTAAATAATCAATTTGCTTTAATCTAGAATTTTCCCGACCATCATCCCGAATGGCCTCTATTATGACAAGACCTACCTATTGTATTTATTGTTAACTTGTTCTCGTCCTGAACATGCATGAAATATTTACCACTGGACGTTAAGCAACCAACAATCAATCAATCAATTGATCTCCTTGCATAGAAATTCTTTACATTTAACATGTACATACATGTCGGACAGTTAAGTGCCCGTCAACAATAAAACTGTACCTTGTTTAATTTCAGTCTTGCAAGTCACCTTTGCAGGTTGTTTACTATAGTACAGATCAAACACATCGGTATCAATTATTAATTTGTTTGGCAACGTTTTCATAATTGATTTTGAAAGTATGTGGTCGCAATTTTTTTTAACTTACATGCGACCACGCTTGCTGCCTCAACTTGTTGAGCCATGCAGGCAGTCATTGAGATCTAACCGTAAACAGACATATATTTTTATATGGCTTTCGCTGAAATGTATTTCCCATAGGACCCCAGCGGTATTAAAAAAAATATTTCTTGAAGAATAAACAAACTGGATGAACTAGATAAAAATGGGTAGCAGTTCCTGTGACTATATATGTCAGCCTCTTATTAAAGCAAAAAAAAAAAGTGCCCTTAAATGCAGTTTTTACGGAAGGTCCCAAATTCCGCACTTTATTGTTAACAATCCACGAAGCCAATTTCTGGATGGCTGCTCCTTAAGTTTTGGAAACTTGGCTCCTTCTCAAATTCATCCAAGGGACGGTCTTCAAAAATATGGCAAGTGATACTGCCAGCAGTGGTGTTATAACTTTTGGTCGATTCCACACACGTTAATATTGGGCACGTAGAATATCTTGTTGCCATCATCCTGCTCCTGAATTGGTCCATCTGTACTTAAGCCAGCATCTGTCTGGACGATGTTAAAAAACTGAAAACAACACGTTTAACAATTTATTGCGTCCGATGCGCTTTTCTGGATTTACCTTCATCAGGAATGCTCAAAGCCAAACATTTGAAACCCGAAGATGTATAAATACCGAAACCGTTGAAGAGCTATATGTCAAAAATACCTTAAATGAATAGCCTAATTCATCTAAAGCCAACTTTGGCTTAGGAGTTGAAACCTTAGTTTCTTAATATTTCAAAATAATGTTAAGTGTCTGACGAATTTTGATTCCTTGTCTGTCCTGTAAGTAGTCTTTACATTTGTAGGTGATTTCTTTTTGTGTTAATTTAGATGACCGTAGTGAAGAAACATTTCAGAAAAGTTGAAAATATGCATTTTTTGGCAAAATTTTTCAAAAAATTTACAAATTTGGTTGACCTTCAATCTTCACTAAAATGAAGCTTAAACCAAGTTGTACCGATGTAAATTCGGCATTTCCTAATGTACAGCCATGCAAAATTGCAAATTGCCAGACTTTAAATGTTCTCATAAATATTTTAAATAACATTTTTAATGCCCTTTTCTTAAGTCAAAACTTCCAATAAATGCAGTTATTTTATACATAGTTATTTCTTATAGAGTATTGAACTATTTCGTCTGAATGACAGTTGCGCATAAATTGTTGAAATGAGATTTATTTTGCTTTTAGTTATATTTGTATAGATTATAAAACTACTCCAAATGTTTTAATAACTTTTTCAAAGACAATCAAATATAATTCATTTAACGTCCAATGTAATAAGCAAACATGCATCATAATGTTTTTAAAAACGATTGACATACAAGTTTCAGTGAAAAGGAGTAACTGTCGCAGCCATACAATTAACCGGAAAGTTTTACTATTGACAGCCATTAACGTTGAATGAACTGGGGTTAACCAAACATTGTATATGTTTTAAGTCATGTTTAAATAATATTTCTATTATCAACTTTCATTAGCACTTTTGTAAAAGTAATCGTTGACCATTTTTCAGTTTATTTACCTTATTTTTATTCTCCATTTTGTCTAAAATGTTATTGTATTTATGTTCATTTTTCCTTTTAAAGTGGTATACAATAAAATAGCTCATCAATAAGATAACATTATAAAAATGTTAAATTATTCTAAACTAACACAACAAATTCATATTTTGGAATATATATCAATTTCTTTTAAAAGATACAATATTATTCGAGCTTGTTTTAAAACGTTTATCTACATAGCGCGTGTTGCTCATATACAGACGACAACACTGCGCTGTCAAAAGAATACAGTACTGTCAGGTATGAGTGTAAATAAGCTCTTTATAAATTCGGAAATTGATTGTTAACAGTTTTTTGACACTTCATGTTTTTTTGGGGGGTTTAGGAAAATGGGGGAGGGAGAATAAGTTATTCATGATTTTAATTGATTAAACCTAATATTATGTAAATGTCAATTATAAAAAAATGCATTGTAAATTTTTTCTTCATATAGATATTTATTAAAAATGTTTTAGGATAGCCAAGAAGAAAATTCACAAACTGATTTTATGCCATTGCAGAGGGCACAACCAGCAGCATGCAACAGTACTACCCATTGTGATTGTTGTGCTAATAACACAATTTTGTTACAAGATTGATTGATTGTTGGTTGCTTAATGTCCAGTGGCAAATATTTCATGCATGTTCAGGACGAGAACAAGTTAACAATAAATGCAATAGGTAGGTCCTCTAATAGAGGCCGTCCGGGATGAAGGTCGGGGAAATTTGGACTGCCACGGGAAAATGAGGGTATATTGGATAAGGACAGAAATTTAGCCTTGCAACAGGCCACCTACGGACCCCTCAAAGAGTTGTTGCAAGGGTTCTTAACGTGCAAAGAACGTGGCACTCTCTTTACACGAGGCATCGGATTTAACGTCCCCATTCTGACCGGACGTGACTGCGAATTTGTACATCCCGCACAGCCAAACAGACGCCCCACTTTAGCGAGGGTTTTACCGCCGGTCGGAGGAAGACCAATGGTGACCATATTTCTATTCCCCAGTCACCCTTGGGGGTTTGTTACAAGAAAATGTTAGCGTTTATGTTTCAGACTAATAAAGTCATGATTAAAGACTAGAATGAATACATTCATTTGCTAATCAAAAAAAAAAAAAAATCGTAGTGGCTAGATGAAAAAAGGTAAAGCATATACGGAAATACTTGTAAGTTCAAATTAGAACACTTCCACTTACAGCTATTGACATTGTAGAAGAAAGAATGTAAATACTTAAAATGTATATGCAATTATATGTCAGAAAAAGTCAAGTTTGAAGCCCAAATGAGAGAGAAGGTCCTTTGGTGCCATTTATTGGTTCTTTTGTTCCGAGTGCTACGACCTCATCCTTTAAGTAATGAAATATGTACACATCCACCTGTTTTGTCTTAAATGAGTTTTCTTTCACACAACTTTCACAACTATATTCTATAACCTTGCAACTTAACCTCCACCTCATTCTTTTTAATGCCATCTTCTTACCCTTCCACTCCACATCAACCCTATTATAACCATAACTTCTTTAGTGCTAGCAATTCTGCTTTAAATGACCAACCTCATCACAATGTAACTAGACATTTGCCTACTAGATGCTTAAAGTGGTGTCTTAGAAAAGGCAAGAATAGAAAATGACGCCTTGCTTAACATGATTATATACCTGAAGAAAACACTGATAGGGAATGTAAGCTTAAGTGGGCTTGTTTTGTCCACAGTTAGTTGCATTGTTTATCCGTAATTTAGTATGATAACAAGAGTTTTGCAGAAAAATGTTGAAGGAGTTCAGGTTCAACATTCACAGAACAAATCAACAGAAAATTCAAGATACAAGTTTTTCAGAAATAGACAAATTCCTTGAAGCGAGTACAAATGAAAATACATGGAGAAAAATAGTTTCAAAGATGCAACTGTTGACAAATTTCTAGGTGTCTGGTGTAACAGATGAGGTAGAAAAATGTTGCAGAACAGAATATTTGATCTATTGTATTATGTAAACCTGTAGATCTATTATAAAATATGTTCCGGCCTGATATTTTGTGCAGAATAATTTTCCTTGGACTTAAAATATTCACTTAAAAATCGGTTTTCGGTGCTTTTTAGTTATGCCCGAAGATAATAAAATATGACTTATGTAATTTACATCATGACATGTAGTGGATCATTACTTTACTATTACCTGTACAAACCTAGGTACTTCGAAAGTAGTTTTGTCGTTGGTAGTAAGCGGAAAATTGTAATAATTAATGAAAGCACTTATAACCGTTACATTTTCGTCACAGCCAATGTCATGCTCCTCAACATATCACAATCATTACATGTTACAATTTTGCACCTGCTTTAACTGGTTGAACATTTATAAATAGATAATGCACAATAAAGTCTTTGCATTATTTTTAGTTCTGATGTTTAATTGTATGTATTTTATCTAACGACAGCCGCGCAGAATTCCGACTCTTATTTGAGGTCAAATCAGTGTCATAACAGGTAACAAACAGGTTAATATTGGACAAGTTACTTACGCTTAATACCAACGACAAAAGTACTTTGTAACTACCTTCGACGATATTTCCACAACGAGGCTTATACTTTTGTTGTTGGCAGTTAGCATGCTCAGGAAGAAATTTCCACACAACGGACCAAACGTGTAACGACTGTATAGCCACCGAAGGTCGTTTAAACTTCAATTTTTGTTGCACTCAACAAACATTTTAAGCTATGCTGAAACAGCATATGAAGTTGATTTAGTCTCGTCCTTGGGAAACTTTTTCGAATAATCGGAGCAGACTAACCGCCAATTTCCAAATCGATGATCTAATTAATTATCAGTTATAATGGTTTCATTTTAATTTCGAACAATAAATGGTTAGCTGTACTTAACTTACTCTCTTATCTTACTGGAATAGTATTTTTAATACAAAATTTGGTCCTGTTATCTATGATGAATTAATTTACAACTTGAAATACATGCAACGACAAAATTATTTTCAAAACGATTAACTCACAGTTAAAAGTCACAATTCAGGTTTGAGAATATATTTCTTTGAACAAGAAAAAACTAGATTTAAAAATATTATTTGGAGTTTTCTTTTACTAGTATATATAAAACAACTTTGTTATTAAAATTAATTAAATGATTATAAATAATGACCAAATTATTGTTGTGAAAACAAAATGTCAAAGTGGCTTCATGTTGCCAAGAAAGATATCCTGTGCATGATTAAAATTTCATATTAATTTTCATTTATCAAGATCGTTCTCTTGTATATTCAAACAAATGTCAACAAATTATTTGACCCCCAAGGGTGACTGGGGAATAGAAGTATGGTCACCATTGGTCTTCCTCCGACCGGCAGTAAAACCCTTGCTAAAGTGGGGCGTCCGTTTGGCTGTGCGGGATGTACAAATTTGCAGCCACGTCCGGTCAGAATAGGGACGTTAAATCCGATGCCTCGTGTAAAGAGAGTGCCACGCTCTTTGCACGTTAAGAACCCTTGCAACAACTCTTTGAGGGGTCCGTAGGTGACCTGTTGCAAGGCTAAATTTCCGTTTCTATCCAATATACCCTCATTTCCCGTGGCAGTCTAAATTTCTCCGACCTTAATCCCGGACGCCTCTCTTGCAGAACCTACCTATTGTATTTATTGTTAATTTGTTCTCGTCCTGAATATGCATGAAATATTTGCCACTGGACGTTAAGCAACCAACAATCAATCAATCAATCAACAAATTATTTGTGACTTTTTTGTCCTATCAAATTTGTGAGTTTATGTTCGTTTACCGTATAGTAATAGAGATGCCAATACTACCGTCAAAGAGAAGAGGACGAGCATATCATAATGATGCGAATTATATTTTCGGCTTAAACTGGCTGGTGTTATTTCTTATACAAATTAATTTAAGTCTTAAGAGAGTAAAACATCATCAATATGGCCTTGAGATTCATCCGGAACACTTGGTTGGCTGAAGAGGAACCACAAGTTGGATATTATCTTAAAAACCCTTTGAGGGCTGACTAAGAGAATAAGACAAACATTTTAACGAACAGAGAGAGATTTGACCAATAAATTATAAAACATTTTAATACTAAAGAACGTTTAAAAACTAAAAGAATATGACACTATGATATTAAGAGACATTTATAAGATATCAAACGATTTTTAATAAACAAAGAGAGATTTAACCATTATAAACTAATATAATGTGTTACCTCATTCAGAAAATAGAAATTTCAGATAAATGACAAGGATTATATTGGGTTTTTAAAAGTGAAATATCTATGTGCAAGTAAAAATATTTGGAACTAAATATTATAATTTGAAAACTTAGTATGGGTGTTGTTTGTAGTTATTTAGCCCCAGCAACTGCCACTGCAATTCGTTTCTGATATTTTCCCCTTTTTTCTCTTAATTTCATTCATGGAAAAAAAACTGCAGGTAAAAACAGAAATGTTCCTGTTATTTGCCGTGCTAGAGACTTTATACACTGGATTAAGCTGTTGAATTGTTCAGATATTTCCGAGTTAAAGAGATGAAATATTTGCCACTGGACGTTAAGCAACCAACAATCAATCAATCAATCCGAGTTTTGGCACATGATCATTTATTAGAGTACCCATGGAAAATATCATGGAAGAAACGAACACATCGGTAGTAGCCACTTTCTGTTTAGGCAATACTCCTGTAGATTACATGCAAAATCATAGAAGATATCTGTTGGTGGATGCTCTAGATGTGAATAAAAGGAGGCTGGCTGATGGATCTGTTCGGCATTCTGCATTGGTCATGTGAAAACCATAACAGTGACCATGACTTCGACTTCGACTAAACCATAAAACAATGTTGATGTAACTGTTGCCGAAATTTGAGTTTTGGAAAAATATTTCTCACAGTTGATCTGCCTGCATCTGTTGGATAATCCATACAATACAAAAACTGCCGAAATTGATGTATGGTATCATTTATCAGCAGTTTATATATTTCTTTTCCCTATATAAAAAAAAGAATATATGTAATAACAATTTTTGATCAAATTTTAACTAGTGAACTGTTATTTTTTTATATTATTTTCATCTGATGCTATTTTCTGTGTCCTTTTTACTCATTTTTGGAACATATCGTGTTATTGAATTAAAATATGCAAACTTGGCAAAAAAAAAAAAACAACCTCGGGGTGAACTAAGTTATAACCAATTTACCATTCATCTATTTTATAACATATAAATAATTTACTTCCTTAGTCACAAGGAATTTATCAAGCTTAGGTTGTGTAGCCTTCAGTGCTTCACAGAAGCCTTTGGCTGAAACCTGGCACTCAAGTAAGAGACCGTTCAGCCATCTTAAAAGATCAATATGGAAAGCAAGACGTAGATGCTTTGGAGAAGATGGCCACAAATCATATTGTTTACAATATTACAGCATCATCTTCACAGGCACAGAACTCTAGTGTCCTCATGTGCTGTCTACGTGTAAAAATTGGACATGGATGCTTGGTGGGAACGAGAAAGCTTAATCAAATTTGAGACCCCAACATCTATTTTTATTGCAGTTCCAAGTGGAGCGGGAAAAACCGTTTTAACAAAAAACATACTAGAACATGCAGATGGGATGTTTAAGGTTCCCCCCTCCAAGATATATTTTTGCTATTCAATGTGGCAAAATATATACGATGAAATGCAGCACGACATTAAAAACATACAGTTCTATCAGGGGTTACCATCCCTGGAAGAGTTTGGGGTGACGTGGAAGGTCATAAAATTTTAGTGCTAGATGATTTAATGATGAAGGGAGTGGATTCGGAAGAACTAATCCATATGATGTGTGTGGGAAGTCACCATTCTAACTTTACAGTTATTTTTTTACTACAAAACGTATTTCAAAAAGGAAAATCGATGAGGACGGCTTCACTAAATTGTCATTATTATTTGCTGATGACTACAAAGCGAGAAATACTACAAATAGGAACACTTGGTCGACAGATGTTTCCCGGAAAATTAAAATATTTTATGGATGCTTACCAGAAAGCCACATCGGAACCCTATGGGTATCTGCTTGTAGATATAAACCCTCACACGGACACATCCTATCAGTTGCGCACAAACATTCTTCCTGGACAGGATACGATCATCTATCAACCCTTAAAATGAAAGAAACAGATCGAAAAACGTTAATACATTTTCTATTAGTTTGTTCTACTAAACAGTTCGATTATACACTTAAAACGTTAACAAAAATTCAACTTGCTGTTATCGTAGAAATTGTATTTAATGTGGTAAAAAGGTGTGTGTTCCATATCCGACAAGAATAAAACTAAACTGTACCAGAAAAAACGTCCCATTCGAGAAGTACTCTTACCTCGATTAACACTGACTCAAAGAAGACGACGCTTGTTGAAAATTAAAAAACTGTTACCGATTTTCTTGAAAGCTTATTTACAATATGGCTCGTGAATTAATTTTGATTCCAAAAATGAGATACGAACAGTTAATGAACAGTGAATGTGTGAAGGATTCCAAGCACGAAGAATTGAAAGCAAATGATGACAAAGAAAACATAACACCAAACTATCATGTTGAGGAAAATCCACCTACATTGCGGGGTGTAAAAGAAGGACACCAATCAAAAAAGATAGCAGATGTTGACACTAAACTATACGTTCAAATGAAGCCTAAAGAATTTCTGAAAACAAAGAAGCGCGTTAGGTCAACTGACGTCGTTAAACAAAAATGGATGACATTTCATATTTAGATGGCCAGGTGGATGTTTGATTGTAAATTAAACCCTAATAAACTTGATTATGATTAATCTGTATTATTCTTATTTTACTCAACACCTGCTTTCCACGAACCAATAGAATTCATTCCCTGAAACCTCTCACAGACATCTGTCATTGCTAAACTGTAAAGCTTTGTAATCATGTTTCTTAGTCTGTTGACATGCTTAATTCAATAAATCTGTCACCTGCTTTGTATAGACCAATAGGATTTAGTGCTTCAAGTCTATAAAAACATTATGAGTTACTAGAAACTAAAGAATAAGGCATTACCTGTAATCTAGATAGGGGTGGTATAAAACTCGTTAGAATCCCCATTGTTCATCATTTTACGATGGATCCAACAATAGCTGCAGATCGTTTTTTGGAATGTCTAACCACAATATATCCCTCCGACAGTGAACGTGTAGAAACTGAAATTCGAAATTTAAAGAGAAAATTAGATGAAATGGATGATAAATTTAGTGAATGTGACGAGGAACAACTCCACGAAGTGGAAAAGGTGGAACGCGAACTCAAAAAACCGAGATTGGAATTTATTTGTGACATTTGTGGAAAAACGTACAGCCAGAAACGAAATAAAATTCAACACATGAAAACGCATTGCACTTCATGACTGTGGAAAATGTGGTAAATCATATTCTCGAAAATATGCGAGAAAACAACATGAAAAAAAGTGTACTAAGGACTTAAAATCGAATGTAAAACCCAACAAACTCACCTGTAAACACTGTGGAGTACCTTTTAATTCGTATGATGAACTATTTCAACATGTCATAGAAAACCATCCCCTGAAAAAGGAAGATAAAAAGGAAAAGGTACAAAAAGGTGGAGATATTTCAGCAGTTTCTTCAAAAAAAGTCGTAAAATCTCGCAAACAAGACAAAACAAACACTCGTTTCATTCGAAAAGGAGCATTGAATGATGCTGTGTATCAAACAGATGTCATTCCTGAAGGAAACGAAAAATACGATTTGTTACAGTTCTTTACCCAAGTCAAACAAGATGTATAGAAGGAATTGCAAGCTAGACGAGCAAAGGTGCGTGATTTCAAATGGTATTTGAATGTGAAGGTTGAAATGGTACGCGACATTGGAGAAGAAAGGAAAGAAAAAGCGACACCCCATTTTCGTAGTAGAACATATATTTCCTTGGAAAACGAGGATAACGAACATAATCTCAACGAGGCGTTTCAAAAAATGAATGCTTCTTTGGAAGAATTTATACATAAAGGATCGAACTGGGTCGTTAATAAAGTGATAGGCCTCGAAATTAATACGGTAAAGTACTCACCTGTTAAGGGCTCGAGTTACATGAAATTACCACTCAAACTTCGTTTTTCTCTTGGAGTCGTCAACATCCAAAATGAAGACCAAAAATGCTTTCTGTGGTCCGTCTTGGCCGCCCTCCATCCAGTAGAACAGAACCCATGTCGTGTAAACCATTACAAACAATATGAAGAATCGTTAAACTTGCATGGTATCGACTTCCCCATGTCCTTATCCAAAGTCGAGAAATTTGAAAAACAGAATCAATTATCTATCAATGTATTTGGATATGAAGACGGTCAAGTGTTTCCTTTATACTTAACCAAAGTGGGAAACAATCGTAAAGAAATCGACTTACTGTACATATCTGATGAAGACAATTCACAGTATTGCTGGATAAAAAACTTGAGTCGTTTTTTAGGTCATACGCAAAAACGCAATGGACAACGTTTCTACTGTCATAGATGTTTACATCCATTTACAAGGTTAGACTTGTTAGAGAACCACCGTCCATACTGTGACAGATTCGATTTTCAAAAGGTGGAATATCCCAAAGAAGGGCAGAGTGTTTTAGAATTCAAAGCCTTTCATAAATCTATGAGAGTACCGATGGTCGTTTATGCCGATTTTGAAAAATAGATACTTGTCTACTCGATCCTAATATTGCTTCGACAACCCATCGAACAAAATTCAAAGCATGCAGTTACGCTTATCAAGTAGTATGCACAAATGAGAAATACAGCAAACCACCCGTCATCTACAGGGGTGAGAACGCAGTGGAGCATTTTTTTGATGATTTGTTTTAAGAAGAGGAATATATCAAAGACATTTTAGGAGATCCTGAACCACTCATCATGACAGACGAAACCGAGAAACAATTTAAAAAAGCTACACACTGTTATGTCTGTAATAGAATGTTCACGGACAAACTCATTAAAGTGAGAGATCATTCTCCTGTTGGTGTCACCGGTGATGAGAATGCTCCTAGTTACAGTAATTACAGAGGGGCGGCATGTCAGTCCTGTAACCTCAATCTTCAAAATCCAACGTTCGTTCCAGTTTTCTTTCACAACTTTCGAGGACTTGATTCCCATTTATTGATAGAAGCTGCGGGAAAATACAAAGACAAGAAAATTACTTGCATCCCAAACAACATGGAGAAATATATCTCTTTTTCCGTGGGAAATTTGAGGTTTCTAGATTCGTACCAGTTCATGTCTGAAAGTCTAGAAAAATTGGTAGATAATTTAGCTAGTGAAGGGTTGACACATTTTCATCTCTTCAAGAAATCGTTCCCCAAGGAGTCAGTGGCAAAATTATTACTCAGGAAAAACGTCTACTGTTACGATTATGTGGACTGTCACGACAAATTTAGAGAGACCTCTCTACCACAGAAAGAAGCGTTTTACAATCATCTCAAGAATGAACACATATCCGACAAAGACTATCAACATGCACAGACCGTGTGGAATGCGTTCAACATGAATGATTTAGGAGAGTATCATGACTTGTATCTTTTAACAGACTGTCTTTTGTTGACGGATGTTTTTGAAAGATTTAGGACAATGACCATCGAATATTATGGTTTAGATGCAGCTCATTTCTATACTTCTCCTGGGTTGGCTTGGCAGGCATCCTTGAAAGTGAGTAAAGTGTGTTTGGAGTTGCTTACTTGCCCTCTTATGTATTCATTTTTTGAAAAGGGAAGTCGCGGAGGAGTTTCCGTAATTTCAAAAAAATATGCCAAAGCCAACAACACATGTTGAAGGTTATGATCCAACTAAGTCCAGTTCCTACTTAATGTATTATGACGCAAATAATTTGTATGGATGGGCTATGTCTCAACACCTTCCCACTGGAATGATGTGTTGGTTAGATGAAGATGAAATAGAAACGTTTGATTTACATTCAAAACCAGCTGATGGGAAGAAAGGATACATGTTGGAAGTGGATTTGGAATACCCACAAGAACTACATTCCACCCATAATGCATACCCATTAGCATATTCGCATAGGTGTGTGCAAGACGAAGAAATTTCCCCATATAGTCGAGGTTTGCATAAGGATTTGTTTGGAGAAAACCATAAAAGGCCAAAGACCAGCAAATTGATACCTACAAAACCAACTACATTGTTCATTATAGAAATCTTCAACTTTATACAAAATTGGGGATGAAAATCACAAAAATACATAAAATCTTAGAATTTCACCAGTCGCCATGATTGAAGGCATACGTTGACTTTAACACCGCAAAACGTGCGGCAGCATCTAACCAATTTGAAAAGGATTTTTTCAAACTGATGTGCAATTCTGTCTTTGGAAAAACCATGGAAAACTTGCGAAATAGAGTCAACATCAAACTCGTTAACAACGAAGCTAGTCTACGAAAATATGTCTCGAAACCCTCCTTTGAACGATTTCGAATTTTCAACGAAGATTTGGTTGGAATTGAAAACAAAGTGACTAATCTCCTCTTGAACAAACCTGTTTACGTCGGATGCGCCATCTTGGACTTGTCCAAAACCATTATGTATGACTTCCATTATAATGTCATGACACAGCGGTATGGCGAGAATTTGAATTTATTATTTACGGATACAGACAGTCTCATGTATGAAATTTTTACGGAAAATATATACCAGGACATGGCACAGTTCCCAGACTACTACGATACCTCTGACTATGACCCCAGTCACTATCTATACAGTGTCAAGAACAAGAAAATTTCAGGAAAGATGAACTGGCAGGTAAATAGTTTATTGATTTAAAATATGTTTAACAATTCAAAAGGTTCAACTTTAATGTTCATAAATTGTGTAGAACTGAAAAACCTCGACCATTTGTGCTTCCTGGATTTGTTTTGTTGTGTTGTTGTATATTGCCTTCCATGTTCAACTTTTTGTTGAATGTATAGTTGGAAGCCATTTTAAACTTTTCAAGCAATTATTACAACGACACAAATCTACATAAATTGTGTTGTATAACTTCATTTAAACACGACAAATTTACAACACAATATTTTGTTGTAATTTCAAGACATCTATAAAAAAAACTATTTTAATTGCAACATATTTTTCAGGTACCCCCATCAAAGAATTTATTGGGCTTCGTCCAAAAATGTACAGTTTAATTAACGATGTGAAGAATGGAGACGGTACAATTTTAGAAAAAGGAAAACGGACTGCCAAAGGGATTGCCAAATGTGACATCGACCAACAAATTATACATATTCATTATAAACAGTGTTTATTTGGAAATAAAATGACTTTGAACGATATGAATTTAATTCGAAGTCATAACCATGTTTTGTACGTGAACAGTGTTCGAAAAAAAGGATTGTGTAATTTTGATGATAAGCGTTTTTGGAGAAAATTCAATTAACGGTTTAGCTTATGGACATTATAAAATTCCAAACATTCAAAAATGGTGCAATGTGTTGTGTTAAATTTTCAATTTCACATGTGTTATACTATGTTGCAAATAAAATACTTTATACGTTAGTCAAGTTTTACATTAAATACAATCTAAATCAATTTATAGCACTAAATGTTACAAATTCACAAAAATGTTATTGGAGCGGAGTAAAAAAGTCCATGGGATCACAGTTTTCTGCACCATCCAGTTTCTGGACTTTTGCGGGAGGTCCCCCGACTGCAGCACTTGGCCTCTAGTTGCATTGCCGAAGAACTGTTATTGGTTGGACCATGTATGGAGCAGTTGGTGGTGGTGGCATCAATTGCCGATCCTGTTGAGGGTTGTATGACTGTTGTGGTGGTGTGGGTGTGCTCAACTGATTTTGGTCCGATCATAAATGAAAGTACAAAATTAAATTTTGCTTTCCCCAAATCAAAAACCGAGGAATAATAAGAGATCTATACGCGAAAGTACAAATGTGCAAAAGGAAGACATATATGTAAAGAAGACTTACCTCTACCATTTGTGCTTTTAATGTATCCATTATGCCTTTTATCGTTATCAGTTCTTCCAGTTCTGCATAACTCATGGAGCATCTTCCTGGATTTGCTTTGCTGTTGTTGTATAAATTTATGTAAAGTTTCCTTCACATTAGTTAACACGACGGCTTTTGGATGCCGAAGTTGGTTCTCATCTCCATGTTACCTTTCATGCTCAATTTTTTAGTAAAAGCATAATTTTTAGCCATTTTAAACTTTCGGAGTGATTATTACAACAACGAAACTTCAGAACGAATATTATAATGATGATAGTTGCTAAAGGTGTGCCATATTTATATGAAAAGATGAAACAAAGAAAATATTATTTTACAATATTCCCCAGCTGTAGATTCACATCTGTGGACCGAATCCAAACTTTGGATTGGTTTGGGTATGTTCCACCCCTTTCAAGGTGTTCGAGAGGCAGCTGTCTGTTTTTAAAAACCACTTTTGTCAGGGTTAAAATTTTCTAATAGTTTTAAAATTATATGAAATAATAGAACCTCAGACGTAGTGGGGTCATATCGATATTAATTATTCTAATGAAGCAGATGTCTTTTCTTTGAAGTAAAAGTCAAGTAAAGTTCAATTTAGATTGATTGATTGTTGGTTGCTTAACGTCCAGTGGCAAATATTTCATGCATATTCAGGACGAGAACAAATTAGCAATAAATACAATAGGTAGGTTCTGTAATAGGGGCGTCCGGTATTAAGGTCGGAGTAATTTAGACTGCCACTGCCATGAGGGTATATTGGATAGGGACAGAAATTGAGCCTTGCAACAGGTCACCTACGGACCCCTCAAAGAGTTGTTGCAAAGTTCAATTTAGATAACACTTACTAAACAAGCTGATGGACATTACAAACTCCGACGTAGTGGTGTCAAAATTATACCATTAAAAGCGTTCGTCATTTTTGTTGAAACACTTTGAAGTATAAACGGGGGCAGGTGTCCGAAAGTTATATTATATGAAAATTTATCAATTCTAAGGTTTTATAATAAACAAAACACATTTGTGCCAGGATCGTACTCATTCACCCATTCTTTTCACGTCTTTTTTCTGTATTTCTTCTTTAATTCGTGTTATTAAATTCAATCGCGGGAAATATTTCCAACATATTGGGATGTAATGAGCAAAATTGTATATCTTCTATATTTTGTGTAAGTGAAAACTGCAAAATAATCTTATTTTCCTTTGGTTATTCATTTTCTGTATGTCTGTATTCTTTGGTTTCTTTATTTCTTCTTTAATTCGTGTTGCTGAATTAAATCGGAGAAAATATTTCAAATACAATTTAATGTATTGACCACGGTTGTAAGTAGTGTGTAATTTTCTTTCCATTTTATAAAAATTCTCTCACTTCTCTCTTTGAAGTTTCAATTTTTATTTTATTTTTTTATTTTCTTCTTTTTCATTTTTCATTTTTTTTTTTTTTTTATTTTATTCGTTTTCTCTTTGACGTTTTCAATTTTAATTCCTGTTTATTCAAAAAATTTGTCTGTATTTTTAAACTATTTTATATTTGTGTGAATATCTTTTATACTAGATTATATTGTAGTATTCTTTTTCGTGCATGTGATTTTTATAACAATTTTATTATGGTAGTATTCTTTTTGTGTATGCATCTTATACTTGTGTATGTATTTTGAAAACAAATTCTACTTGTTGTATTTCATTTTACATTTTAAAACAAGGTAAAACGCACGGGCACCAATAAATAACCGATATCACCATAAAACAACTTAATGAAAACTGCGGTGAGCCTCTAGTTGAAAAATAGCAAAAAGATATGTAGAGTTACCTCCCTTCTAACGTTAATATTGAGGACGTTACCACAAATGAGTTTCTTCGCAGAAATTACGATAAAACTTGTGTAAATTAGAACAGATTTGTGTTTCAAAATGAAAGACTAAACGTAGGGGGCTTGGTTCTGTATCGAAAACAACATAAATTGTATCAAATCATCAACGTCCGCACATTGAGTAGATGGGAGATAACTCTGTCGTCCTTAGACATTCTAACTGCGTAGTTTGTTACATAAATATATCCCATGATGCAGTTCGTGGGTTCCATGTTGAAAATATGAAGATGGAAGTACGTTTGCTCTTGTTCATTTATTTGTCAGTGATCGTTATTCCAACTTGTCAGTGATCGTTATTCCAACGCAAGAATTAGATTTATCGTCAAATGTATGTCAACAACGCTTGGATTTAAACTTCAGAATAATTGGATTCGAGTGTGAATTCGTGTCAGGTCAGGTGTATGTGTACAGAGGTGTCGGTGCATTGAAAGATGTCAAAAGCTTGACATTTAACACGTTTGACCCAGATTCACATCTAGTAGTAAAAAAAGAGGGCGCTTGGAAGAAATTATCGTAAAAAATGGTAACCAGAAATTATGTGACAGTAACTGTTTTACAATTTTACCTGAATATGCTGAAGTTAATGTCATCGTGAACGGTGAAGTTTGTGTAAGTTATAATTTGATGTGAAATTGTTTATTTGTATTTGTATCAGTGTAGGAACAAAGAAATATGTACCTTAAAAAATTTTCCCTCAGGATATGATATTCAAAACATTTAACCCAGATTCACATCTAGTCGTGAAAAATGAGGGCACCTGGAAGAAATTGTCGTACAAAACAACCAGAAGTTATGTGCCTGACCAAGTTGGGAATATTTTGTATTTACATTGTGTAGTTCAAATTCTAATAACTGTATGTATTTATAATTTATTAAAGTACATGTATATCGTGTATAATGTATATTAGATGTTCAGTGAAACGCACAATTTAAATGTTTTTCCTAAAGTGAAAAACAACCACAACTTTCCACCCTTAGTTTCAAACAGTTGTAGAAATTTAATTTCAAAACAAGAAAAAAATGTTTATGTTTGTACTGTTTACTACATAAATATCATTGTCTAGAATACACACCAAGATAAGTAGGTCAACTAATAATTAAACTTAAGAGCCAAGTGAGACTCGTGTGGTAATTATATTTCATGCTTTATTTCAGAAGTCTGACAGTATTTCGGAAGACACGCTATTAACTGTCCCACCTGACAGTATTTCTGAAGACACGCTATTAACTGTCCCACCTGATAGTATTTCTGAAGACACGCTATCAACTATCCCACCAAGTTCAGAAGTCACCACAAAAAAGAAAATAATAACTACCCCATACAATGGCACTGGAACAAACTTTATATCACCATCAAAAACAAAGGTATGAAATACATAGATTTTTTATTCATTTTGTTTATTTACAAACCAAAGATTGTTTATAGAATATTGAAAAATAAATCAACAAAATGTAGTTTTTATCATGTCTATTTCACATCCTTCGACTTTTTATTCAGTTTGTTTGTTGATGTATCTAATACATTCATTTGGAATCTGGTTTGTTGTAGTAATATCACTTTTTATGATTTTTCTCATATTACCATCTTTTTCCATTACTTTGATGGTTCTTTTCACCCCACGCATCTGAGAAGTGGTGACAAAAAAATCGCTGTTTACTTCTTCACTTGTAGGTGGAGTTGAGCTGTCATTTTGCAAGCTCAAGCAAAATGCTTTTATCTTCTTCCTGTTAAGATACAAATAATGCATTTTACAATCAGTTGTAAACAAAAAATTTTAAAAAAATAAAAAAGAGAAAATTACATTAAATTTTTTTTTTTTTTATAGGATGATACTGACATTCAGGTGTGGATATATTCCTCGGTGGTCGCAGCTTTTGGTGAGTATATAATTCAGTTTCATATATTTGATTAACACACATTTGTATTTTAAATGTTATCTGTTTTCTTGTCTTAACATACAGTACAGACAGGATAATGAAAAATATATAACTTAAATGTGCATTGAGTTATTCATTGTCAAAACAAGATAAGTTTTACATGTACATGTATAGTGACTTCAAGATAAACAAAAAGTAATGATTCCTGTAAATTAATTGCTTGAATACATGTAATTGATACTAAATTTAAAACTTGAAAACAGAATGGATATGGGGGAAATGTCATAAAAGTCAACAAGTTAAATTCATCCAGGGGCCATTAAACAGTCTTCAACCTGTACTGTAGGAGTGTTCATTTCAAAACAGGTTATTGTAAAATATCAAATTAATAAAAGAAAATATTACTTGTTTTAGTTATTGTGTTCACACTGATATTCTGCTGTTGGCTCAAAAGACGGAGATCTAGAGAAAGTGATGATGAAAGTGTAGCTCATTTTGAAATGACGAGACCACCTCAAAGACTGCATGAGCATACACTATGATATACTACACATATCACATACCTTATCCTATCATCATGATCACCTTGACTATTTAAATATTTCAGAAGAGTTTGGATATATTATAATGATTGCAGTAGGAATTTACTTTGGAGTTAGGGATGGCTTACGAAGAATTCATAATCTTATAATGATGTGTGAGGGAATTATTCCAAATAGGGAGCATAGAAATCAATTTGGAAACATTTTAGAAAGAATTCAAAATAGGGAACCTGGTAATGTCAATCTGCAAAATGTTCAACATTTAAATGTAAGAAGGAGCACAAGGAAAAAAAAACCTCTGAAGCGTTATGGGTTTAATGATTAAGTGAGAAGGAATTTACATACCTGCATTCAAGTGCGTGAAGAACCAAACGTTGTATCTGATTCCCCTTTCCGTTTTTTTCCATCATTACGTTGCAAACATCTAACAACATCTTCTGAATTCTATATTCCATGTTCCAGATTAGCAGTTCGGCAATGTCCTTTGGAGAATGGACCATGGTGTGGAAAATCCCAATCAAAATCTGGTTAATTAGTTGCGTCGTATCAGCTTCAATGCAATTGACGAATAGCATTAATAGTTCTCTTGCATTAGGTGCAGATAGACATCTCTTGCATGGCCATATGTGTTGGTTGTCAGTGCTCTTTTTGGTTAAGTCGAAATTCATGTTTGGATCTTTAGGTTTCTGATGATATAATGCAGAATTAAGGGGTTGGTTCTACTACTTTACTGTTTACTACATAACAAATGTAGGAGGGACTTAAGTCAGGTTTTGCATCAATGTAAGGTGCTATTGGATTTGGCAAATGTACATGTATTTAAGCTTCTGATTGACAAGTTTTCATTTGATACATGAACGTGTAGCTCCATATTTTTTTTTTAGTCATAACATATGTGAATGGTTTGTACATGCATTCCACTTTGTATTTTATATTGATACATAGTTGGTACATGACAGAGATGAGATGTCTCAGGACAATCAAAAATAAATGTGTGATCTGTTAACTATAATCATTTCCTTTTAATCTTGTTTTGTGCAGCTGTTAACTTTAGAAACATTTTTCATGTATTTCTAATGCATGTTCATGTATTGTAACTTTTTGTCACATATATGACATACTATGATAATAATAACAAAATATTTATTTCATTTTGAGGTTAAAACAACCAGATACTTATGAATATATAATGTTCATATATTCACACGATATGTTCATTTTTTACACTTATTATTTACATGCCAACTGATGTTGTTTTCTGTGATCATATGTATATTTTGATTTGTTGTTTTTACATGTTAAGTATTTAATATTTTCCCCGTATAATTACAATTTGATGCCTCCAATTTACATATACACCATTTTTAACTTGTTTAAACTATCTTCATTTAAGTTTAGACTTGTACTTTTCATAGCGAATAATCACACATAGAATACTTAGGTTTTTTACTTTACTTATATTTGTTGTAACTGGTAACAAATGACATTAAGGACAATCAGTTGTATATTTCATGATTTTGTAGCTTAGTATTTACTGTTCGGCAACTTTTCCCACTATCTTTGGCATTTCAAACTATTTGCAGTTTTCATATTTATAATTGGTTGTGATTTTCTAGTCAAATCATACAAACATACATATATTGCATTTTTAGACATGGTGCTTAACATTCCCATTGTATTTCTGTATATGTTTCCTACACTTTTAAAGTTTTATAGAAATTTATGGTTTTATTGCCAACTTTTAAGTTTTATTTGTTAATTGTTTTTGTAGGTTTAGTATTTATCACTTGGTAATATTTTCACTATTCTTCCCATTTTGAAATTCTATTTTATTTCAAAATCTCCCAACTATTGAAAGTCACTAAAAATTTCTTGTAAGATTTGTTTTCATTTCAATCCATCCATTTTGCATTGAGAAGCAGTTATTTTCACTACGTGTTTCAAAATTAATCTTGGTTGTGCCAATGATATTAGACTGTGATTATATGTACATTTTGATTTTTTGATATATATTTTTAAGGATATGTTGATGTCAATTTTCTTGTTTGGTAGGTTAGCATTTATCATTTGGTAACCCCTCCTCAATTCCAACTCTATATTCGCATTCCTTTACACAATATTTAAAAGAGTATTGATAGATTTTCTTTATGCAACTATCTCTTTGAAATACACTCAGGGTATTAAATAGTTGTTTGAAATAATTTTGTTACTTTGTGAAATATTTAACTATTTTTTAACAATTTTCCCAATTTTGATTATCCTGTTTCAATTTTTTAAATGATGTTTTAAAATGTTTATGGTGCTGACCAAAGTTTTTGCATTTTCTTAGAGTGCTTTTAATATTTTTGCCAAATTGTTTTGTACAATTTACAATTGTTTTACCGTTTTTTTGCCAAATGATAATAAAAATTTTGTATGTTATTTTATCTTTTTATCGAGGCCATACACTTAACATTACTTTGCTCCATCGTCAGGTGAAGTACATATTGGTGAATGACCTTTCGGGTGAACTGGTGTGTGTGATACATTTAAATGCCCTCATTTATTGACTGAGGTTATAACTGACAAAGAAAACGCCACTGAGTCGTACAGAGTTCATTTAAAGTCTAATCCGATCAATTTATATCACCTGCCCTTATATCATTTAAGGTTAGAACATCAAACAACTCATACAAATAATGCTTAATTATCTAAGCACTTCTTTATATAGTGCGTCATGACATCACCTGCTCTTTTACAATTTTTGTTAAAATCCGATATATCTGGAGCAAGTACTTTTAATTTGAATGATGTTTTGAAAGACTGGTACATTGCATCATCTGCTCTCCATTTGCATACGCAAAGAGAGAATAAAGGTTTACTGAAAGACTGGTGCATTGCATCATCTGCTCCCCATTTGCATACGCAAAGAGAGAATAAAAGGTTTACTGTAATTGTGATGTTCACACCGGGCTATACTTAGAAAACAAAATGACAGTTTACAATTTTATTACTTCAAACATGAAATATTTCGAGGTTGCTTGGATAGCTATCAGTTCATTGCTCTAGCTTCACTGATGGATTTATCTATGCTGTTTTTCAGTCGCTTCAAATAATTCCATTGTCTAGTGTTGACAAAAAATCCTTGGACTGTTGGGCGGTTGTCTATGAATTTTCTAACATCTATCCGTATGTCTCCCTGGTAAGAACACACTGTTGTATAATACCCCCTGGTAGCTGATACTGTTTCTTTCATGTAACTGCATAGTGTTGAATTAAAGTGAAGGTCTACTGGCTGTGTGGTTAACCTGATACAATCTGTTGTATTTTCTCCTTTACACACATGTAATTTACTGGTAATTGCTAAAGTTGCACTCATGATGGACAAAAGCACGACAACTCCTGTTAATTTCAGGATGACTAAATGGAAGTCATAATTCTTGTACAGTGAGCTTAAGCTTGATCTGATACTACGATTCCTGAATGAAATGGGGGCAGTTTTACAATGACTTATTGAATCTGCTTCCTCCACAGAATGTTGTCTTGAAATCATTTTTACTTAAAAGCTCAATTATTTCATAAATGACTAGCACTGAAACTGGAATGCCTTTTAAACTTATTTTCAATAAGGACATTACAATTGAAACCGAAAATCAATGCAATCACTTCAATCCAACACCTGTTGTGACGTCATGCCTGCAGCAAGCTTTAAACCGTGACGTCTGCTGCAGGCCTGCTTCAAGCTGTATGACGTCAATAGCTGCATTTGCTGCGCGCTGCTGTTTTGAAACTCTTCATTTAACACTACTTACAGTAAAGATTCTTAACTATTTTAACATGATGAAATGCATTAACATATGGGTACAAAACGTGTGAATTTTTCTAGAATATTAAAGGGTTACATATTTCATTGATATCATATATAGGTAATGATTTTATGTTATCACTTGCCTGGTCATTTTGATTTTTTTTTTATGTTTTGATTGAAATTTCATATCGATCTTCATCTTACTGGATGGTGTATACTTCCTTTTCAGATTGTAAACATAAACAAGATGGTGATAGAGATCGTACGACGGTTGTCGATACAAGTGAGACATTTAATTTTGCAATACGCAGCTGCTCATTGTGCAGAATTTGATTCCCTATTGAGAATATACAGGATTCTGTCCGTAATACATTAGCTCGAACAATGATGAAACTGAAGTCTGGCCTGCCGAGTAAAGTATTATCAATATTAATCAACATTACAAAATCAAATATTCGCAGAGGCATATCATCTGTAAGAAACTTTATACACACTTTGTACCTGAATATCAAGGTGGCTGAATTGTAATTGATTCCCCGTAGAAGTGACTATTTTTATAGTTGATTTTTTTTTTTTGCAGGGTAGCAAGAGTCGTTCAGTCAAAGTATTGTATCAAGGAGCTGTAGATTATAATCCGACAAGAGCAGTTTCACAGAGACAGCCATGTTTTGAGGAAGGCCTTACCCAAGACCAAGTAGATCTTGTCATCAATCAGGTCCAAAATTACGAGAAAGGTGTTGTTGACAAACAAACTGAAACTGATGCTGTCATCATAATATCAGACAAGAAAGATCAGTAGAACATACTAACTAATTACAAGCCAACTCCAAAGATCAGATCAGCTTCAACACACAGATTCTCCTTGTATTCCAGATATGCCAAGCCAGATATTGGCAATAGTTACAATAGTTAAAGATATCCAAGTACACTTCCAATCGTCAGGTCAATACTTTTCGCAAGAGTTGCAGAACTTAGCACCGTTCCCACAGCAGGAATTGATGTTTAATGTCAAATTTTAGGCTTGAGCATGTTTGTGCTGTACCATCCTGCTAATTCTCACTCTAACTCTATGCATGGCAATCCCCCGAAAAACGGGAATAATGGTAAAGCCGACATGTGACCTTATCCTGTCTGCCTGGTCCAACGAATTACAAAATGATATTGATAAAGAATTTATTCTTCAAGGAATTGAATTTCGCTTTGACATTATTGATGCTACTGATATCCCTTTAAATATTCAAACAGAAGAATCACCCTTCTGCTAGTCCGTCTGGTCCTCTTTATAGGGAAGTACATACTCAAGTTTTGATTTAAATTGAGAATGGAAACTATATGTAAGCAGATAAAACACCCAAAATCATTAAACCCATGGGTGTTATACCTTAGCCGGGGAGGTATACGGCTCATACATAATTGTAGGAGATCTGAAGATGACTTTGCAGGTGACCCATATAAAAAAAATCAAACTTTAGATGATGCAACAAAACTTGTAACAGCCAACTGCTATATGGCAAAGTGGATTTCAAATCGGCGTATAGGTCGTTCAAATAAGTTAAACAAGCCAGCAGGTGGCAGGTTTTAGATGGAATGGGCTTTCCCTGAAGGTAGAGAATTTGCCTTTTGTGATCGCTAACTCCCTTCTGGTTTCAAAACTGGCACCTGTTATTTTTAATCGTTTGTCTCAGGCTGTACGAAGGATGATGTCACGTAAAGGCTTTACCATTGTAGCCTACTTAGATTATTTGTGGTATGCGAGCAGACTAAATCTAGATGGAAAAAAAAAAAGCTTTGAATGTGCTTATCACTTAGCTGCGTTATTTAGGTTTTGCGATTGATTGATTGATTGTTGGTTGATTAACGTCCAGTGGTAAATATTTCATGCAGGTTCAGGACGAGAACAAGTTAACAAAAAATACAATAGGTAGGTCCTGTAATAGAGGCCGTCCGGGATGGAGATCGGGGAAATTTGGACTGCCACGGGAAAATGAGGGTATATTGGATAAGGACAGAAATTTAGCCTTGCAACAGGCCACCTACGGATCCCTCAAAGAGTTGTTGCAAGGGTTCTTAACGTGCAAATAACGTGGCACTCTCTTTACACGAGGCATCGGATTTAACGTCCCCATTCTGACCGGACGTGACTGCGAACTTGCACAGCCAAACGGACGCCCCACTTTAGCGAGGGTTTTACCGCCGGTCGGAGGAAGACCAATGGTGACCATATTTCTATTCCCCAGTCACCCTTGGGGGCAGGTTTTGCGATAGACTGGTCTAAAGTGGTTGATTCGTATCAGCAAAAATTTTTTTTGGCGTAGAAATTGATTCTACTATTATGGAAGTCAAGACTCCCAAGCGATAAATTGGTGGATTTAAAAGCAGAGCTGTATGCATGCAACGCGTTCCCATTCTTCTTAAAAGCAACGGCAATCCCTAGCGGGGAAATCAAATTGGGCTTCAGCGGTAATTGTGATGGAAGAGTTATTCTTCGACGCCTCTGCAAAGATCTGAACATCAAATTGATATACAGTTTCAAGTTACCATCCGCAAAGGCAAAGACAGGGGGAGGGGGAATTGACGTGGTGTAGTGGTTAGTGTATCGGACTATAACACAAATGTTCCTGGTTCGAAACCCGTTCCGGGATGAAAATTTCAGGGACTAGGCAACGCAGCACTCGCACCCGCAAAGTGGAAAGGGATTTATATAAGTTGCAAAACTTGTTTCCCAATCCACTATAAATTAATATGTTTAAACTAATAGATAGATTGCATGGGACATGGAAAGACACAATTCGTTTTGATCATATTAATTAAAAATTCTCCATTTGCGATTGGGTGACGAATCTTCCCAAATTACAAGTATGTACACTAACGCAGTTCATTCATCAATGGGAATATCACGTTATAAATGTTTATTAGGAATCAAAACCAAATTATGTAGCACAAAAATGGAATGTCACAAATACAAACATAAAAGTTGAACATACCAATTGAATTTGCATGCGAGACGAATATGACATTCATACCGAGTGAAGACTGTGCAGATAAAAATAAGGCAAATTGAAAAAGTAAGAAGTCGGGCATAAAACATTTCGAAAAAGTCAGTGCAAATATGCGGAATTTTTTTGATAAATTGTAACATGACATATTTGCCACTGGACGTTATGCAACCAATAATTTATCAATCATAAATTTGAAGGTCAAATTGTTACACAATCCTCAACATAATTGATTAATTGTTCTTGAAAAAATTTAAACCAAAAACATAGCAGTTTGTCCATTTTTTTTCGAATCCGCAATTTTTCCCAGTTGCCTCAGGAATAGATTACCTTAGCTGTATTTGGCAAAACTTTTAGGAATTTTTGGTCCTCAATGCTCTTCAACTTCGTACTTTATTTGGCCTTTTTAACATTTTTTGATTCGAGCGTCACTGATGAGTCTTTTGTAGACGAAACGCGCGTCTGGCGTAATAAAATTTTAATCCTGGTATCTATGAGGAGTTTATTTGTCATTAGGCTTATCAAAGCCGTAGTATGTATATGTTCTTCGGATCATGACTGACAAGAAGAGAATGCATGTCGTTTCAGTAGAGGAACAATTTCTTATTGCAAGGGGATATGTGAACGACAGATACAATTGGCTATTAGTTTACAAAGAAGTATAACATACCAGAAAACAGCTAAGCTCTTTGAAATACGCTTACATGGCAAGAACTGTTTGAGGATGTTGCAGATCCGGAAGAAACTGGCACAAGAAAAACTGTCACGGTTGTTGTCAGTGTTTCAGATAAATTGTCGGAAGGAATTTTTTGTGTGCACAACATTTGTTGTTGCAGGGACCTATTTTTGAAATGAAAGGAATTCAATATGGATAGTTAAGACGGACGTATATATGTATGATAAAAAAAATGATGTTTAAGCTCACCTAACCCAAATGGTCAATATTGCCTTTAGTTAACTGAATTTTGGCCATTTAGACGAAGAGATATGTCATGTCAAAACTTATGAAAAATGTACTTCCCATTGAATGTGGCAAGGACAAAAAATCTTTTGTACAGAGAGAGACTCGAAGCTTTATCTTGATGAAAATCACAATTACATGTATCAAGTACAAGGTAATCTACCAAATTTTAGGTCATGTGCAATTCCATCCTGCTACAGAAAGAAATTAAAAAACGACAAATGTGAAAAGTGTGGTATGCAATACACAGAGGGATCAGCGTCAAGTAGTATCACTGGCCAGATATTACCAGAGAACAATATTCCACTCACATTCTTTACTCAACAAGCTGAACAGTTGAAAGATCATTAAAGATAGACTGATCAATAACTTCAGATGACTTTGTACATGGAATGCTAGAAAAGATCCCGTTCAAAGCAATCATAAAGACGAAAGACACCAAGTTTAAAGTTATTAATTAGAAGACTGTTGAAAATGATGTTATTTATAATACCTCCATACAATATTCTATACAGTTAAACAGACTAGTATAACGCATCTCCCATAAAATCTAATTATTTACATCCATTAGACAAATTATAACAGCCCCCCAAGGGTGACTGGGGAATAGAAGTATGGTCACCATTGGTCTTCCTCCGACCGGCAGTAAGACCCTTGCTAAAGTGGGGCGTCCGTTTGGCTGTGCGGGATGTACAAATTTGCAGCCACGTCCGGTCAGAATGGGGACGTTAAATCCGATGCCTCGTGTAAAGAGAGTGCCACGCTCTTTACACGTTAAGAACCCTTGCAACAACTCTTTGAGAGGGGTCCGTAGGTGACCTGTTGCAAGGCTAAATTTCTGTCCCTATCCAATATACCCTCATTTCCCGTGGCAATCTAAATTTCTCCGACCTCAATCCCGGACGCCCCTCTTACAGAACCTACATATTGTATTAATTGTTAATTTGTTCTCGTCCTGAATATGCATGAAATATTTGCCACTGGACGTTAAGCAACCAACAGTCAATCAATCAACAAATTATTACAGAGAGAAAGATTCTGCTCCGATGGCTCAATGTTTGGGGTGCCATCAGTCCTCGGAGGCCAGAAAATCCGTACAGCAGATCAACTTATGATGAAGAATTTCAGTGATGAGGTAAATCAATTAAAAATATATATTTAAATTAATTTTAAAATAAGATTCCCTAAATATTACGATGACCGAAATGTTAAAATTAAAATCTATTCATATATATTTGATAACAATAGGGAGTAAATATATCCTTAGTATTTTAAACCTAGTAACGCGTAGTTAACGGTGATTGTGAATTATAAATTGTCTTTTTTCTTATCATCATGCCAAACAGAAATACACACGAATAATGAATAGCTATACAAGATCAAATAGGAGATGCAAAGAAATGGCCTTTACAAATTCGTCAGTTATTTTGGACAAAACATTTAAAACACTGGGACAGAATTCAGATTTCTGCTTTTGCAATGAATGGTTTGGCTCCCTGGACCTTCAAGGAATGCATCTATTTTTACGGACTAAGAACGTCATGATGCTGCATAAAATCATTTTGATAATCTTTTGAAACTATTTGAATCACGGCATTATAAATGATATGTTTACCATGTTGGTAATAATCGATATGAATACATTGATAGAATTGTGTACTACTATTCTCACAAAAGCAAACGGCGACATGTTATTTTATTCAAGTGTGTGCATAATTGTTTCGTACGGAATAAATATTAAATCATAATAAATTGATTGTATCATGTTGATGTTGAACACAAAAAAAACCCTAAAATTTAAAGTTTTTGGTAGTGATAATTGTATTTTTTAAACAGTATTATTCTGCATTGTCATATAGATATTTCTGTATGTCAGTAGATGACAATGAATGAAGAGAAGAGACTTAAGATTAGTTCACGTGATTTGAATTTTCTTGTTTGTCAATTTCAATGAAAAAAACAGCTATGTTAAAGGCAACATCACAAAAGACAAGTTGAAATCAAATACGGGATAACCTACAAAAAAAGTTCCAATGAAGAAAGGTTGTATTTTAAATAACAATTCAAATGAATAGAAAGTGACACATAAACGAATGTCATATTATGCGCCGATTCAAGGACAACTTGGAATATATAACTTTTCAATATGTGACTGAAGATAAACACTAACAATGGAATAAACATAGCAACTGCTTAGATATCTTTAAAGCAAGCAAAATATAATGTAGACAACTGTATGCTTCGGTTAAAAGCACGAGAATAAAATTGATGGTGATAATAAGGTCGACTCTTTCAAACGTCAGGAATCTATAATTAGTAAGCAGGCACAGCTACTTCCACAAGAAGGAAACACAATTAATCCCGGTCAAATAGTTACACCAGATAAACCTTCATGTGCCAGAATATGTTTCGTGCATGTTCAGGACGAGTTAACCATCAATACAATAGGCAGATCTTGTAATTATAGATGCCATCTTGGATGAGTGTCGGGAAATTTGGACTGCCACTAGAAAAATGAGGGTATCTCTGGGGATTGAAATATTTTCTAAACATTTTGTTTAATTTACGTATTTCTTAATACGAAAAAGAGTACCAGCTCTTGTGATAACTCTTTGATGCGTCCCATGGTGGGTTGTTATAAGGATAGATTTCTGTATTCATCCAATTTTCTGTAAGCAGTTCAAAATTGTCCAACCTTTATCCCCGTCATTTGGTATTCATTGTTATTTTGTTCCGTCCAGAATATGCATGAAATATTGGCCACCGGAGGTTAAACAACACACAATCAATCAATGTTAAATTCCAATCAGCTTCAACAATTACTACATCACTACTAGTAAACAATATTTCAACTGATCCACCTGATTTGATCATAGATGCATTGATTCGATATGTAGACATATTACAAACATATTGAACCCAACACAATGTGACCATGTGGTTATTTATATGAATATACTAAACATTATTTCCTCTCGTGTAAAATTTATACAGCTTAAAAGAATATCTAATTTTCTAAGTTTAAAAAAAGAAAATATATCTACTTTACAAAACTTTAATCTACGGTAATGATATGTTTATAATGAACATAAACACGCTAATTTTCACAAAAGTGCAGAATGATTTCAAAGAGATCAGATATGTAAGGGCCATTGTCGGATAAGGACCAAAACGTGACGAGTGAGACGCAGAAGTCGATTTAATGAGTACCCGCAATCCTGAGATCAGATCAGTTAGAAATATCCTGTTGTGGCTGTCGCTCCACTCTGTCACAATGGACCTTGAGGTATTGAGAGTCATTAAACAGATGTTTTTCTTTCAATGCAGCAAAAGTTAGGGCAGGCAGATTCCTGAAGCTATAAATAAATAATTATGGCCTAATCCAGCCCTGCATTGAGTACCCCAACCAACGTCTCAAAAATTTTAGCAGTACGAAGGCCGTCTAGGGCACTAACATCAGGTTATAACTTGACTTCAAATTTTTAGACAGAATTGAAATTTCAAACAATAGTCTCTGCCAGGTTTGTTGCAGTTACTAAACAGCACACTATACTTTTTTGTAAGGATGAATGAAACAACTTACTACATTAAAATGTAGCTATTCTTTAAGTCAGCATAAACATCAACTAATTTTCAATATCATCTTATGTATCACAAATCAATTTAACACATATTACTACATAAGGGGTCACTTGGGGGTCCATGTATTTCGCAATAATGTAAGAAAGTGTCCATATTACGCAAGGTGTCCGTGTGTATTTCACAATACTGTAGTGTCCATGTATTACGCAAGGTATCCATGTGTATTTCGCAATACTGTAAGTATTACACCAGGTGTCCATGTGTATTTCACAATACTGTTAGGTGTCCATGTGTATATCACAATACTGTAAAATGTCCATGTATTACACAAGGTATCCATGTGTATTATGCAATACTGTAAGTATGCAGGGACACCAGCTTACCTAATACTGATGGAATATGTGTTTTTTTTGTGATGAAATAAATTTCTCCTCCTACATGTATTTATATTTCTGATGTGAATTGTGATATTTCTTAAACATTTATAATAAGTTTATGTATCTATTAAATAGACATTAATACAGGGACACTAGCTTACCTAATAATGATGGACACTACCAATGACTAAAAAAAATATATAATGGTGTTAAATATTCATACACAATGACCTATAGAGGGAGTTGATAGATATATGAATGGTATTTGTAAGGATAGTATGGATGAATAGGTGTCAATATTTGTTAAAATCAAGATATAAAGTTGAATGATCTATAGGTTACTTTGGTATTATATCTTAAAAAAGGACTTTGCAAAGTTTATTGAACTTTGTAAACGTTCTATATATAAAAAAATTGTTAATTCTTATATAATAGTTATGCTTTCTTTGGTCCCTTGAATGATCTATTGAAAATGTATATTCCTGAAAGATATATGGTGTAATTTTGGTCAAATTTTGGAACATATGTTAGATACATAAATATCATTAGATATCAGCAAAATGTAGATAAATTAATAAACAGTCAAATAGATCATATTACAATATAAAGGAAAGGTCAAGAAAGTTCAATAAACTAGTGGTAAGTCCAGATGTTTTTTTCCCAATGACATGTAATAACAAGGTGACCTAGTATTAAATGACCTATAAGATAGGTCATTCATCTTTATATTGTGATCAACTTATAAAATATATAATATATTCATATAAAAACCACAAGGGGCCAAAAAAAAAAAAAAGCTTAATATTACAAAATGCACATTGTTGAGAAGGGTACAAAAGAAAAAAATAATTAAAAAAAAAATGAAAAGATCAAACAAAGAAAGTTTAATATATTAAAAAAAAATACGCATTTGATATTATGATAAATTGTTTTTGGGAGGAGGTTCTAGAGAAAAATAGAAGTAAATAGGGCATACGGTTAGCATTATAAAAGGAAAAAAAATATTTTGATTCTTATCACAAAATTTGGATCTACTACTGAGATAAAATAAGAAATCGAAATGACAGAAAAACAAGTCAAAATGTGAGTATGATAAATATTGAGATAAATATTTTGAATAGTTTTAATAAAAAACATACATTTTCTTTATATTTTTAATAGATTAGAGCAATACATATTTCATATACCTCCTCCCTACACAAAAAGAGAAAGATTTAATATATAACTGTTATTTTCAGATCTGAAAATGTAAAACAAAGACTATCAGAATATTTATTATATTGCAAAAGGGAAAACAACCAACACTTCGTGTAAGTATAAGTCACATAGCTGAATTTATTTACTATGTAATCAAACACCAATTTATTAAAATAATTGTTGTACATGTTATGTTTAAAAAAACTGAGAAATTTATCAAACACTTTGACAGGTTTGTAGAATGATTATTATGATAATGATTTTTTTTTTGGATTTTTTCAGAAATAATAGGAATTTGATTTTACTGTCAGAGAACAGAAAAAGAACTCAAGAGGAAAAGAAAAATGACAATGAACATATAGACAAAAGACAAAGAACGACTCAAAATGGACAAGAAGACAAAGGGTAAGTGCATTTGACATTAAATCTAATTCCTGTAAATTTGTTCAGTTTTATGTGTGATCACATATCATTAATGATGAAGATAACAAAATTATTTTTATGAAAAAAAACCAACAGACATCACATGGACAAACAAAATTATTTCCATGAAAAAAACCAACAGACATCACATCTACAAATATTAAATGTAATTAACTAAATTATTTTTCTTTTTTTTGTAATTGATGTACAATTTCCTGGGAAAAAAATGTTTAGTATTATGTGTGATAAAAATAAATTCTAATGATTTGACAACTGAACATGCTCATGAAAAAAAACAACAGAATATTTTCATGAACTAGAGGCTCTAAAGAGCCTGTGTCGCTCACCTTGGTCTATGTGAATATTAAACAAAGGAAGCAGATGGATTCATGACAAAATTGTGTTTTGGTGATGGTGATGTGTTTGTACATCTTACTTTACTGAACATTCTTGCTGCTTACAATTATCTCTATCTATAACGAACTTGGCCCAGTAGTTTCCAAGTGATGAGAAAGCTCACTTGGCCCTTTGGGCCAGGTGAGCTAAAAACCTAATGATTTGACAACTGAAAATGTCCATGAAAAAAACCAACAGAATATTTTCATAAAAAAAACATCAGACATCACATTGACAAGCAATGTATGAACCATATTATTTTTTGTAATTGTAGGACAAACACCTCATTATTTAGCAATAAACAAAAGGAAAGGACAAACACCTCATTATTTAGCAATAAACAAAAGGAAGAGTTGAGTGCCATGAGACACATAGAAACTATATTAAACACAAAAATTGAGGACATGGCAGCAAAGATCGAATATGAAAATCATGTGCAAGAGAATAGAAGAAAACAATTAAGGAAAGACAGACAATAAAGGAATATGATACATGACAGATTATTGAATTAAAACTTTGACTGTGTATTTTCCAATGGATTGATTTATTGCAAATAAAAAATGTTTGAAAAAAAATGTTTTGAAACAGTCCAAGGTATTACAGTATCTAGGTGTATGGTATTATATATTCATTTTCAATTACCAAATATATGTAATCTAGAGGTACACTTTACTATAGGAATGTAGTTGTTTTTTCACACTGTGGACAGACAGACAATTGTATACCATTATGAATCCAGTTATATATTAAAACATTAGGATTAAAAAGAAGTGATAAAAACAAAAGAATTTTTAATTATTTATTTTATTTAACAGTTATCAAAATATACAACCAATTATAAAATCAAGATGAATATGTAAACAATTGTGAATGACTAGTTATATTATTGACTGTAGTAAGGAATGAATGACTAGTTATATTATTGACTGTAGCAAGGAATGTATTACAATAAAGCATTCAGTAATAAGGAATGATGATTTTGTTCTGTAGTAACATAATTTTAAAAACATATAAAAAGTATTTGTAAAATCACATAGCTAAATTATAAATAAAAATATTTTCAAAATGATGCATTATCATGAAATACATAAAGGAGTATGAAAATGAGGAAATACATGAGTTCAAAATGAGTTAAAAATATTTACGAGTACCAAAAAAATCAAAGAAAGATAAGAGGTAGTCCAATTGTCTTTGTAGTATAATGGACTTTACAATAGTAAATGTAATGAACAATACATGACAGAATCAATAAAATTCAAGTAAAATATAAGCATGAGGTACATGTAACCTATCATGGCTGAATCAATAAAATTTATATAAAATGGAAACAGGAGGTAGATATCATAGCCAGATAGCTATGTAGTCGTGAGGTAGTAGTACAATTTTACAAAAGGGTGATAGAATAAACATCATTTATCATTAAAAAATAAATATTTATTTAAAAAACATGACATATTGAATGAGGGATGACAGTAATGAAAAAGGAAATCAGACATGTCAACAATTGAATAAAGGAGATTGCTTATCAAAGGGAAGCAAATCTAATAAAAATAATTATAAAATAAATTTCTTGTAGTGGTAATTTTATGTTAATTTCAATATGATTGTCATGAAATAGGCATATGTGATGTTTATTTAACATTACATAAAAAAACAACAAATTATTAGTAATAAACAAAAAAGGCACATTGAGAAAACAAATATTATAATACACCCTTGTATGATCTTGGCACATTGAGAAAACAAATATTATAATAGATCCTTGTATGATCTTGGCACATTGAGAAAACAAATATTATGATAGATCCTTGTATGATCTTGGCACATTGAGAAAAAAAAGTATAATTATATGATCCTTATATGGCATGTTTAACTTCAGGTCACAAATCAAGAACAAAAAAAAATATAACAAAAATATCATAATAAAAGGCAATACACAAATCAAGGTAATTCCTTAATACCACATTATCAATTTAAGAATAAAAAATAAACTCTGTAACCATACTGATACATGTACTTGTGGTGTATTGTAGGCAAAAAACTTGTTTCTGAACACAAAATGCATGACTTAAAATTCCTATCACTTACATATAATTACATATAAGTGATAGTAAAACTCAAATATACACATCAACTAAATATACACAACTTTTTTTACTCAGTAACCATACTGATACAAGTTTTTACATACAATACACAAGAATTACATGTAAATGAACTCAAAATGCTTAAAAATACTTGCAGTAAACAAAACAAATGTGGGACTCGAATATACATCAACACAAGCCAAAAAAGCTGTCTGTGTGTAAATTATTTTTATGATATTACAAAAGTTTAGTTTAACTTTGGAAAAAAAAGAAATACACATGTAACAATCATATGACCATGCATGACTAAAAAAAATACATTTCATAACCAAACTCAAAAATGCATGCAGTTCAACTAAATATTCACAACTTATCTTTAAATGATAATCAAAGTCAAATATACAAAAATACAAAACAAAAAAAACTGACTGTTGTGTGTAAATTATCTTTAGGGCTATTACAAAATTTTAGTTTCACTTTGGAAAAAATACATGCAGTTCAACTAAATTAAACAAAATGTGTAAATCAAATATACAACACCACAAACCAAAAAAAAAAAAACTGTCTGTGTGCAAAATATATTTTGAAAGTTTACAATTATCATTGTTAAAAACAAATTTTTTGGTTGTCAGACTTCTAGTCCTCTTAGCTATTGGTTCTATTGGTAAGGTCACAGGTTCAGTATCAGCAATGGTTTTTAGTTTAATTATCATTGTTGAAAACTAATTTTTTCTTTGTCTGACTTCTAGTCCTCTTTGCTATTGGTTCTATTGGTAAGGTCACAGGTTCAGTATCAGCAATGGTTTCTATGGGTGTCAATGGAGGTGTCAGAGATGGAGATGGTGTATATATTGGATTTGGTGTTGTAAATATTGTACTCATTTGGATAGGTGAATCACAGGATGATGGAATAGTGGTGTAGGCAGAGGAGGTTGATGATTTTCTTTTAACATGGCACATGTATATCAGGAGAGTAATTAGAATTACAGTCACTACTGCTACCCAGACAATCAAAACTGTGGAATAAATAAGTCATATTAAATTATGTGATCAAAACATGACTAAAATTATATGAAAATATAAAATCAAAACATGACAAAAATCAAATGAGAAAAATAATGAATGAACATTATGTCATTGTTGTTGGACAATAAACAGGATTCATTTTAATTAATGTTTTAATGTTTTATACTTTCTACATTTCTTTCTTTTAATACTTATATATTTAATACCAATCACACAAATGAATAAGAAAATAAGAGTAATAAGAAACCACCCAAGAGATAATACATCATGTTTACACTTTTGGTATCAATATATGGAACAGTTGTTGTGTTTTCCAATCTTAAAATATATGAAGTGTTTTCCAATCTTAAAATATATGAGGTGTTTGAAGGTAATATGTCAGTTTTATTTGACATGGAATTTGAAGGTAATATGTTGGTTTCATTTATCATAGAAATAGGTGTGGTTTGAATGTGTAAACATACATTGTGAAAATAACTATTTCTTATATGCATACCAATATATGATGTTGATAAAATCTGTGACTGTGTACTTGAAGAAGTTGTTGTGTCTACTGTAAAATGAATTAACAATATAAGTGCACATCATGACAAGTGTTTATATTTTCTTTTCTTTTTTTTAATTACAAAAAAAACAACAACAAGAAAATGTGTCTATAAGTCTGAAATTAAATACTTCATGCATTGATGTTACATAAGTATGTTCCATTATGATAGCACACTCCCTTCATGAAAAACAAACTTCAACCTGTAGGTTTACCTTGTATACATTCCCCTTTTTCCAGTGATAAATGAAACATGACTTTGATGTATAGATTTAAAATTGCTATACACAATGGGTCAACCTTGTACACATTGTGGTAAACAATTGCTATACACAATAACTATTGAGAAAAGGAATAAGCATTTCATAAAATGGTTATATGTCACAAATGTGCTGTTTATAGTTTCTTTTCTTTAGTTTTATTTTTGTTCTCATGTAATTAAGTAACAATTCTTTTTTTTTTACTGAATATTGTACTGAATAAAATTAGTTAGTTCATATTACTACTAGTAAATGTAAAGCAGTATACCAGGATCTTCACTTGTGGATGGATCACTTGTGGATGACAGATAAGCTGTTGTTGTATCTTTTGTAATATCACTTGCTGTTGGATAAGTTGCTGTTGTTGTTGTTGTAAAGTTCTCAAATGGTACTGTTGTAAAGTTCTCAAATGGTGCTGAAAAATAATATATATAAAAATTACATTCAACACTGTTAAAATTGGATTTTATGCTGATAACTTTGTGTCCCTCAATAGGAATCAAATGCAAAACTTTGATGCACTATATAGTTATATATAATTAATGGTTTTTTTTTATATGTACATATATATATATATATAAATATAAATGTTGTGTATTGTACTGAATAAAATTAGTTAGTTCATATTTCTACTAGTAAATGTAAGAAGTATACCAGGATCTTCACTAGTGGATGGATCACTTGTGGATGACAGATAGGCTGTTGTTGTATCTTTTGTAATATCACTTCCTGTTGGATAAGTTGCTGTTGTTGTTGTTGTAAAGTCCTCAAATGGTGCTGAAAAATAATATATATAAAAAAATTACATCCAACACTGTTAGAATTATTTTTTATGCTGATAACTTTTTGTCCCTCAATGGGAATCGAACGCTAAACTTTGATACACTACATGTATATAGTTATATATAATTAATGTTGTTTTTGTTTTTTTATAATGTCTGGGTACCCAAATCGCCCAGTTCGGAGAGTGGTTTTGGACGATAACAAAGAAACTGTTGCAAAATCATTGTTAATTTTAATTTTGGAACATGTAAACTACACAAGTGTTTTTCACACATACATTTGGTGTGCATACATTTATTGATTTTCTGCCAGCTACAGCTCAAAAGGTGGGGTGAATCCGATTTTGGAGGGGAACACAAATCGCCCAGGTAGTGAATAGATTTAAAGCCACATAACTTTTCTCTAATCTGCACAAGAAAATTTCCAATCAGCATTGACAAAATAAAAGGGGGTGGGAGATCTGGGTACACTGGGCGATTTGGGTACCCTGACGTTATGTAAATATATATATATAAATATAAATGTTGTGGGGTTTTTTTTGGTAACAAGTCTCATAACAAGTGCACACTGGATAGGCAACTGCTCACTAAATATCTGTACCGATACAGTGTGTTAAATGTCTTCCTTTTTTACACCATAACCCATGGTGGCGTTCCTACTAGAGGAGGCAGATACAGAAACATACATACACTAAGTGAAACAATGTAGGTGTTTAGTAATAAAGAATTATGTTAAACTTACAACAAAGTCGAGACTTGCAATTCCATGAACAGGTAGCACGTTCACTATTAACAACAACAGGAGGTGTAGATAGGATGCCTTCATGATATATAATTGAGCATTTACAATATCCTCGGACCTCAATTATTGGTACCTGTTCTTCAAACTGACAAACTTCCAGGTCTTCATCTTGAAGACATAGGCACGACGGAACTGTGTCACTAGAACAACATCTTCTTGCAGGTTTCCCGTAATACCCGCTAACAAACACACAGAAATAAAAATCACAAAAGTTTCCTCCATCGTGTTCTGTCGGTTATGCGGAAATAAATTGTCACGTGATCAAGTGACAGAGTACTAAGTATGTCAATTCGTACCCAAATTGTGTTCGCCCTCTATTATGATACTGTGAATCGATACGTTCATAATTATGAAATTCAAACATGTAATGTACAAAAGGGAGAGAAGGAAACCGTAATAACATTTTCTTTTCTCGAAATTGTTTTTTTGTTTGTGACGATTTTTTTTTTTGTTAAACCAATCCTTAATTTAGAATTTTTTTTTTTTGTTAACTTCGTAGACGGTTTTTTCTTCTTTCTTTTGGATACGGTGTTTAAACAAAATACAAAAGAAACTTTAATGGTGAATGCCAATCCTGTGAAATCATATACAAAAGAAACTTTGATGGTGAATGCCAATCCTGTGAAATCATAAAGTAAATATAAAACTTATCGTAGCATATATAAACCCCCTATAAAACAGCAAGATAACGTATATATTACAAAAAAAAATACATAAGATGGATCTAGATGAATTGGACACGATATACCAAATGTGTAAGATAAGGATATGAAAAAAATACAGTATTTTTTTCGATTGAGGGAAAAAAATGTGCGATGGGGAATAACATTTAATATATATGGTAAAACCTCAAATTCATCTATCTAATGTGTTAAACTGTCAGTGTAAAGAGTACAAATGCTCGGATCAGTGTGGATGTCAATCTGATTATAGGAAAATGTTAACAATGTATAAGAAATATCCTAGCTTGAAGGACATTCTTGATGACTTAGATTCAATTGACAAAGTTATTAAATGGGCAGCAGAAAACGAGCTTTCCGACCATCCTCTGGTGAGGAAGAGAATAAATCAATGTACTATTAAAGATATCTCTATTAAAGATATCGTTAACGAATTTTCAGATCCTGATATTTTAACGGAATGGGGCATAGACAATTTACTTTTACATCACAGATTTGTTTTAGATAGATTAGTAGTATTACTCACATGTTATAGATGTCATACAAAATTCGATTCGTCCATAGGACTAAAGGAACACATATGTCTGACGCAAACTCAACAATGTGGAAGTTTAACTTGTTCATGGTGTGGTTTAAAATGTTGTTCCCATACAGAATTAACAGAACATGAGGAATTTCACGTTTTAATGGATAATTTATGTACAAATTCACATAATGAATTAGTAACAACTAATCAAACTACTGGAGACAATCAATCGCCAAACAATAAACATGTAATTTGTATGCAAGAAACAAATCAAATGTCAAAAATTACTCTAGAGGACAATATTAAACCAAACATCGTCCAATATGGGGCCGGTTCTGGTAATGATGTACTTCCGTATACATTTCAACAGACGGGTCAGAAAACATTTGCTAAAAATCTTGCACAAGAAACGACTTACAGAATAAAGTTTAAGATCGGATGGAAGGACCACAAAATAAAGAATTTAATTAAAGAAATAAACGATATGTTTGAAAAAGTGATAGAACGAGTCAAAGGAAAAGAAGGTGGAGATTTGGGTCGTATTATTATAAATCACCCTGAATTTAACCACGCCATATTGGTTCCGTTGGATAAATGGTCAAACATCAATGCAAACAGGGTGATGGAAGCGATAGAAAGATTCCTAAATAGCGATGAAAATTTACCTTTAGACGACCAAATGTCCATTATTGTCGGAAACATTTCCATTCCTAAGGGTAGCGGAAAAACAGTGCCAATCACAAGACTGTCAGGGACTAACAGTTCGATAGCAATAAAACGATCCTTACTACGAGTTGAAAATACCAATAATCACTTATGTCTGCCTATTGCCATAGGTAGGACGTTTGTCAAACTATGCTCTATCGTTTCACTAGATGAATGGCGATTGATTACTAAAGATGATCCAACGACGTTTAACGCCACGGAGAAAGTAATCAAACACAGAGTTATGACGGGCAGTTTCATTCGTAACATCAAGACTCCTACCAAGAATTCATACAGGACGGCCATGGCACTTACATTGTGCAGAAAAGCCGACATACCTACAGATAGACCTTTGAGCCTTGTGGACATTAAACCATTCGAGGACCTACTTAACGTTAACATTCAAGTACTGTCGGCGAAATTGTGTAATAAGTTCTGTCGGGTGGCCAACGTTCCAGGTCGTAAAAACATATATCTGTATCTCACTCAACTCGAGAACGGGAGAATCACTTTGATGGTATTGGTAGCATAAACGGTGTATTTGGTTATGGTTACTTTTGTGAAACCTGTCTGAAACCTTACAAGAACAAAGGTAAGCACGCCTGTCAAACCACATGTGATGTATGCGGAGCAACCACTGTATCATCGGAGACGACACAATGTCTTGTTTTCATTGCAATCGTTCCTGTCGTAGTAAAGAATGTTTCGATAGACATATTACCAAAAAGACAAGAGGGGAGGGACGAAGAAAAATCGATGTGTGACAAAGTCTTTCAATGTAAAAAATGTCGAAAGGTTATCGAGAGTTCTCAAAGAAAACCAGAACAGCATAGGTGTAGGGAATGGAAATGTCAAAATTGTTTTAAGTACCAGCTCGGACAACATCTCTGTTATCAACGCATGAATGTAAAACCATCATCTGCCGTACCACGCAAGTATTTCTTTACGACTTTGAAACTTATCAACGTGACGATATTATACAATGTAAACAGGGTATGTACCCGATAGTCCTTGTGAAAAAAAATGTACCACAGACTGTAGATGCACAAAGTGTCGGATCTGTAAGAACTGTAGTTTATCTACGTGTGGATTATACGAACACAAAGTGTTTTACACTATTTTACAGTCAACCTGTGAGAATTGTGGAGCAAATGACGAGGACGATGAAGTAACGGATCAATCAAAATGTTTCACATGCGGAAGTCGTTGTGAAAAATGTATGGTCCTCAAAAAAGATCAGACCACTTTACCATGTCCTACAACTTGTGGTTACCGTCAAAGGGTGTTTAGCGGTACTGATGCTGCGGTTAAGTTTTGTTCACACATCATGACACCCCATTACAAAATACAGTTTTGATTGCACACAATGCAAAAGGATTCGACAATTACCCAGTTTTGAATGCTCTGATAGATCACCACGGAGTCAGACCTAACAAGATACTGTATAATGGATCGAAAATCATGTATATGCACGTTGCACATGGATTAGATTTGACATTCATCGATTCGTTAAACTTCATTCAAATGAAACTGTCAAAATACCAGAATGTTTTGGTTTAACGGAACTCCAGAAAGGGTACTTTCCACATCTTTTCTCGAGCCCTGACGTGTTTAACTATAAAATGGAGAATGGCCTGCCTCGTGGTATTACGGAACAGACAGTATGTCAGAAAAAGCATTGGAAGCGTTTATGAAATGGTATGATACGAAAAAGAACGATCGGTTTGACTTTCAAAAAGAATTGTTTAAATATTGTGTGTCGGACGTCGACATTTTACGAAGAGGATGTATGAAATTTTGAAGTCTCATGATGCAGGTGACATCAAAGACAAACGATAGAGGCGAAAATATACAAGGGATTGATCCGTTCAATTATATCACGATAGCGTCGGCTTGTCAAGGAGTTTTCAGAAATCTTTTTTTAAAAGAAGTGTACGTCACAATGATAGCTGACCAACAAACCGGTGTAAAGTCTTCCTGTCCTTCCAAGTACATTAACGACCGACTACACATACGACTCCTGACAAGGACGATTGGACTCTTGAAGAGGATATCGCAAATAGATATTCCGTGGGGATACGATGTTCCATAAATCTGACATTGCCTTGGTTCCTTCGGAAGGATACGTTACAGATGCCTTTAGTAAAGCATCGATTCAGTGGTTGGAGTGGATTATGGAAAATGGAGACGCAAAGGTCGTCTTGTTGAAATTAAACACGGACTGAATGGTCAAGAACATAGGAAGGACCCTATAGACTGGACGGTTTCCATGTCGAATCTTTAAAAAAACAGCCTATGAGTTCTTGGGTAAGTTTAATTTAAAAGGGGTTGGGGTGGAATTCGAAGGTAGGTTAGCTAACATTCAATGTGATTTATTTTTTTATTTTATTAAATTATCTTGACGGTTTTCATGTCAAAAAAAAAAAAAAAAAAAAAGAGGAAAGGAAAGGACAATCTTCTTTTTACGGGGCGGCGGCGGCAGCTTATAAACTTATAAGCATATGTTTATAAACATTATATTTATATATATATATATATATATATATATGCATATAAATATATGTTTTCAGGTTGTGTCTTTCACGGATGTCCTGAATGTTTCCACGACCGCACGACGATCAAACATCCTGTTACCAAACACACCATGAGTGAACTCTACTATGCCACTAAGAAAAGGAAAACGATTTGAAAAAATTGGGGTATAGGTATGTGTACATCTGGGAACACGAATTTAGAGAGCAACTGAAAACGACAGCGAAATGAGCAAATACGTGTCTTTGTTGGAGATAGAAACACGTTTAGATGTGAGGTCCAGCTTTTTCGGTGGAAGAACCAATGGAATAACTTTATATCACGAAGTGACGGAACCAGACGAAACCATAGAATATTACGATTACACCAGTTTGTATCCTTACGTCAACAAATACTGTAAATATCCAGTCGGTCACCCTACTATCATTACCTCCGGTTTCAGAGACATTTCGTCATATTTTGGACTGGCTAAGGTCAAAGTTTTACCGCCAAAACAGTTATTTCATCCCGTTTTACCTTTCCTGTCTAACGGAAAACTCAAATTTCCTCTCTGTAGAACATGTGCAGACAAGGAAAACCAAGAAAGCTGTAAGTGTCCAGATCGTGATAGGATCATCACGGGTACTTGGTGTACTCCCGAATTGAACCTAGCTCTGTCAAATGGGTATTCGATCATAAAAATATACGAAGTATATCATTTTGAGGAAACTACCATGTACGACGAATCAAGCGGGAAAGGAGGACTTTTTGCAGAATACGTGAACTTATTTCTCCGTTTGAAACAACAGGCCTCGGGTTTCCCCAGCAAGTGTGAGACAGACAAACAGAAAATGGAATACATTGCACAATATGCTGAAAAGAAGGTATCGATTTGTGTTACGACGAAATAAGAAAGAATCCGGGTTTACGCAGCCTGGCAAAATATGTCTTAACTCGTTTTGGGGTAAATTTGGTCAAAGATTGAACATGAAACAGTCGTCTTTTTGATTTTGATTTTGATTTTGGTGTTTTAACGCCACTTTTAAGCACCGCTTTTGGGCTATTTCGTGGCGGCCAGTTTTATTGGTGGAGGAAGCCGGAGTGCCCGGAGAAACCACCGACCTTCGATAGGAAAACTGACAATCCTAGTCAATTAAGATTGAGTCGAGTGCACCCGCACGAGCGGGTTCGAACTCACAACCTCAGTGTTGACTGGCTAGTGATTACAGTAGTAACTACTTAGACCACTCGGCCACCGAGGCCCCTTCGTCTTTTGTACGAAAGCGAAATTGAAAAGTTTTCCAATACCTCACTGATCCTAGAAAAGACGTACGAGACTTTCACATAATAAGTGATGAAATCATTCAACTGGAATATTTTGAGGACTCCCATTTCATACCCATGGATTTTAAGACAAATGTGTTTTGGCGACGTTTACCACGTGTTGGGCTCGACTTAAACTATACGACTTATTGGCTCTCACAGGGGAAAATGCCCTCTATGTCGACACCGACTCGATAATCTTTGTGGATAAAGGTCATGTAATTAAAAATACTCTACCAATAGGAAATTTCCTAGGTGAATTAACAAACGAAATTGCAGCCGAAGACGGACACATCACCCATTTCGTATCCAGTGGACCAAAGTCATACGCCTATAAAACGTTATCTGGAAAAGAAGTATGTAAAGTTCGCGGCTTCTCTTTAGAAAGTGTAACAAATTCACGCCTCATAAACTTCTCTAGCATGAAAGACATAGTAGTGAATAAAACGAAAAATGCCATCACTCTCGTAAATCCTAGAAAGATTTCGAGACTTGGAAGGAAACGTAAACTGTACAATAGGGTTGAAGAAAAAGAATACAAAATGGTATATACAAAGAGACGCCTGTTGTTAGATGACCTTCGAACGTTACCATTCGGATATTGTGACTAATAAATATAACTCTCATTTATAACTGTTATTTTTTTTTTATTGTCAATAAAAAAGGAATCAATATTTTAACCATTTTATATTTGTCCTTTTCTTTTTCTTCAGAGCAGGAATACCTGGAGGTCCATTAGGTAACCCTGTGTTGTTCTCAGAAAACACCAATCCATTCCCTGTTTGAGTACTGTTGTCTAGTAAGGTATTCTTGGACTGTATGTCAACTTTTTTCTCCCCCTCTTCTGCTGCACTTGCTTCATTTTGAACACGTTCCTCTATTTTAGAGTCATTATCTGCATTATTTGTTGAATCCTTTGACATCTCATCGAATTGTCTCTTGGAAATCAGTATGAGTTCCTTCGCCATGGCACTAAATATACCCTAATGCTGGTTTCACGATGTTTGGTAGAATTTTATTATATCGTATCAGTAGTTTTTTTACTCCGATGGTTTTCTGACTTTGAGCCTAATCTAAATATAACGGATCTGTATGGTGCTAGAGCTTTCACGTATTTGGTTTTATTTGGAAATATACCTTTGTAAATGTTCAGTGCAATTTCGGATAACAGGTTAATTTGATCTGTGGTGATATGAGACAAAACAGCTTTTCTTTGTTTCGAGTAATCTCGTAAATAAACTTCAAAAAGTTTTATTTAGTTGCATGCGTCTACTCATACTGTTTGTAAAGAAATGAATATCTTCTAAGCATGACACATACTTTTATACAGGTTGATACACCACACATACGTCACCTGAAATATACCAGTTCGCAACATGTATTTTTTATCTCGACGTGTGGACAGGTCTACCAAAAGATAGTTGAATGGTTTTTCGGTGGCTTTCTGGAAACTTTCTAAAAAATAGTTTGTCTTACCAGGTAGAATTTGGGAGGCAAAAGAAGAAAGCTGTCTCATGTCTCTAGGATTTCGAAATAATACAAAATTTGCACAATTCAAAGAAATACTTCTGGCATGTTTACCAGCACAAAATAAATTCTGCGAGATGAAACAGCATGATGCCTTTCTGTGATGACTGGTTACAGTAAACAATTGCAGAAGATCATCCGACTGAACAAGTTTAGACATCAAGTCATCTATTATTATCAAAGTGTGTTTCATGTCGTGAGTGAACTCTTCTATTGTCTTTTTATCCGGTAGACCTTCGTGAAATGTCACATCTTGATTCTCTCCTCTCATTTCTTGGAATACAGGTTGGTCTTCGGAATACGCATACAGTATTCTCGTCGGGGGTTCTGTAAACATTACATTCGCATTTTCTATTAATTTTTTGGTGAACATTGTCTTTCCGGATTGGGTGGGACCAACTACACACATCGTCGTTGGTGCCATAAACGGTAAAGGACTTCATTCGACATCTTCTTTCGGTGACGTCCGTGTAAGAAATGAAGGGGTTGTTAGTTTAACATCAAATAAAAAACAACAAACATTTTTCATTTCAATCTTTTTTTTTATTTCAATAACTAAACAGATGAATACACAACCATTTTTTTTTATTTTAATAAATAAACAGTTGATTAAAGTACAATTTAACTAGTTCATCGTTTTGTTTTAATGTTGACTGGAACATGTCATATAATCTATAAAATGGCACATAATGACATAATCTCATGAATATGAAAAAAAGTACGTATAACCCACACAGATAGGAGTCACTTGGTTGAATCACTTGAGATAACATTGTACATCGCTTACTATTTCTGGCAATAAAATTGGATAAATTTTCACCGTAAAATGACGGTGGTCTGCCTAAACTATCGAAATATTCCGCATCAGACGAATTATTAAATATTACACATAACCAGTGTTTTCCCGCATTGGGGTATGGATCTGTATTGACGATATATATCTGTGGAAAGTGATCCTTTGTACGAAACGGAAGTCCATTTATGGCAGTTATCTCAAAACTACACCACGTCTTTGTAAACAGATGTTATTCTGTATTATTTTTTTCAGTTGTAGCGAATTCATGGTTCTATTATCTGTATGTCTCTTGTTTCGTCGCAAGTTAAAATGGCCTGTGTCTGATAGTAACACAAGCAATTTATAGTCTCTGTAGTAGCCGATTTAAACCTCATTTCTAATCTAGCATTTCCGTTTCTCACAAGATTTAAAATTCATCCTGAAAATCATTCGGATTTAATGTAAAAGCGATGAATGTGTATCCTTTTCCGAAATCAAAAGGAAATGTTGAGACCAGTGTCTTTGTTCCACTTTTCACATATTTCAAATAACCTGACATAAGCAGCCGTATAATTTCTGTTCGTTCCAAAATCTAGTTTCATGGGTGACCCATATACATCAACGCCATTAATCTTTAAAGACACCGATTCCATATTAAAGTGTTTAAAATCGAAAGGATTGATCGTGTAATCACCATTAACAGCCTTTTGTGGCAAAAGTCCAAACACAACCTTATCTGGAAGTACTTTTGGAAATATGGAATCCCAATAGAATTCAGTGACACCTTTCTGAATGACGTTCTGAGTAACGTGACTTCTGTTGATCAAATATTTTGCTGGATGCTCTCTTAGAAGATTTCTGTGATTGATAATAACGCCTGGATCAGGTTTGCACCTACATGTGCGGTAAAATACATCTACAATCTTAACCTGGTAGTTGGGATTTGATTCACCAGACATCAACAGGAATGGTGTGGAAGACCGGAATAATTTTAAATATATATCTACTCCATTTATCAAATATTTGTCCAACAAAGAGAATCTTCTAACAGATTTCCTTCTAACTCAAATATTCTTGATTCTTTGGTGTACTCGTATCTGCTAACATACCCCGAATTTAATGAGAGGGAGTTCATTGGATCGTCGTCTTTCATGAACAACTGACTCTGAAGTTGTGAATTTTGTTCATCGCTGCCTGATGATAAGATTGTTTTAAGTAGGCTTTCAAGGATAGTTATTTGCGTTGACTGAAACCAATTTGTTGTTCATGTACACATCCACATGAGAAAACATACTCTGTAGTGGTTGGTTGATTATACCGGTGTGTTCCTGTGCGATTAGATGTGACCCGTCAGCTTTCAATATTTGCATTTTAACACAAAGACGTGATTTTCGAAGGTCAATATAGTCATTTCCAGCCCCAGATATCACTATTTCAATAGGTGTAGATTCATTTATTAGGTTCGATATGGGTCGTTCTTCTGTATAAAACGTTTTTTCGATAGCTACCTGGTTAGGTGGTGAAGCAAAAATGGATAATTCCATCGGCTGTCCAATTGATTTGTTGTCTTCACTCAGAAATGCCATTTTTTCTTTTACAATTTCCGCTTTTTCTTATTTGCAATATCCTTCCAAACACTGTCAATATAATCTCTATTATGTTTTCTTTTCTTGAAGTCTGTTTTACGCTCTTTTTTTTAGATGATTTCTTGGTGACACCTTTCTTCTTTCTGACAATGTTTTTTCTTTTCTTAACTTTTATACTCTTCAAAATCTTAACATGCGGTTTTTTCTTACTGTTGTTTTCCTTTAATTCCGATTCAGCTCTTTCTGCATCTGCTTCAACAGGTGCCACTAGTTTATTTTGTATTAATGTTGATTCTGTTTGTGTGGAATTAGGATTCACTGGAATCAGGTAGGATCCTCTAAATCTTCCGTACAATCCACGACCGGTTTGAATTTTGTTCTGTTTTCTTAATTTGTATGGATCGAAAGATTTCTTTGACATATTCTTGTAAAGTTTTCCCACATCACCGGGTCTGTGACGTAGGTTTGACTATTCATTTTATAGTACAAACGGAAACTTCTTCAGGTGAAGTGTAATGGTCACTTTGTTTTCAAAATGAAGCCTTTTTCCGTTACCATCCTTTATATATACATGCAAATCCACCAATTCATTTCTTTTATGGGAACATAATATGGGTTAACAAAATTATGTTGTCGTTTTCTAAATAAACCCGTCTCAACAGAGGTTGTTCTGTGTCTCCAGTAAACTTTCTCGACATATATCAGAATATATGTAAAGTTCTTTTTCTTCACTGATTTTTCGAAATCGGTTATACTCAGTTCTGTAAGGGCAACAACCCAGTAACCATCTAAATTAATCGTTCTATTTAGTTTAATCCGAAAATCATCTGGAGTGTTATCTGGATATAGTTGAACACCGTCAGAAGACGAAAACACCATTCTTAAGCTCATCTCTTCGGACAATGAATGACATTCTTGATGTAGGTACTTTTAAATGTCTTTCACTTCACGTTGTGGAACCCATGAATTAAACTTAGATGGCCATCCAAGCCATTTTACTAATACTTCCTCTTTCCTGTTCTCCTTATTTCTTCTCTTTTTTATAATTTTTTCTATTTTATACGTGTTGGTATCGTCTATTGTAATTTTCTCAATTTCGTACCGGTAAAAGGATCCGGCCAAAATTTCGCCTGACATGTCTTCTAAAACGTATAAATCCTGATTGTCTCTGATGAATCTTTTGTAAATCTTGAAATATTCCAACGTCCAATTTTCCGAATAACCTTTATCAAATACTTTTTTCAAGTGTGACACCCTCACAATGGCTCCTGAATTAAATTTGAATGTTTTCTTTCTAATTTTCTTTTTTTCAGATTTCACCGGTTTTACGTCAACTTTTTTCCTTTTTCTCTTCTCTCTCGTAATGTACTGTATGTATCTGATTTCATCTTCATTTCTCTTTGTTACAGATGCAGGTGTTGCCCCACCTAACGATTCGTGTGGTGTATTGTTGTAACTCTTAACTATGTCTTGTAACACGTCTATATATCTATAAGTTTGTTTTTGCATAAAGTAAGCATAAATTCTGTTTTTAATAGTTCTGATCACTCTTTCTGCATAGTTGGCTTTAATTTGACTGTTTTGTGTGTAAAAAACATGAATTTTTTCCTTTTGTAAATATTTCTTTACTTCAGCTTTAAACTCTCCACCTTTGTCAAAACGAATCGTTTTTGGTTTTATGGTATTATTTTGTGTAAATATATTTTCCAGTGCTTTAGTTACTGATAAACTTTTTTTATCTTTCAATGGTCTAATTATCAGGTACCGAGTAAAAACGTCAATCAACACTAATAAAAATTTGATTCCTGAATTAAACTTTGTAACATTCTCCATAGACATCAAATCGCCATCAAGCTGTTCATTCATACCACCCACGACAACTCTATTCCTTTTGAAATTCCTTCTGACAGGTTTTTGCACCGAATATGCTTCGATTTTTCTTAAAATGTTTTTCACCTGTCCTTTACCTATCTCATATTTCCCTTCTTTTTTTATTACCTTGTAAACTTTGTCAGGACCAGCAAAGGCAGCTGGGTGTTCAGGAGTTGTCCATATCTCTGTAACATATTTTTCTTTCTCTTTTTCTGTCATTTTTGTTTTTGGTATAAATTGGTTTTATATTCTTGCTACCTCCAAAAAGAAAACAAACACCACTGAACGCATACCTCAAAAAATAAACACTAAATGAAAATATAGTAAAATAGACGTAATTTATATGAATGACCTATTTTATATTCGTTTAAAAAAATAAGACAAACAATGTAATTATTTTTTATTTATTTATTTATTTCAAATATGTACAGTGTTATGCAATACCATCAATTTGAACTGTTTCTATAATATCTGTGTCATATCTTCTTTACAAACGTTATACTGAGGATCTTCATTGTCTTTTGGTTGATCGAATGGGTTACATTCCTTACAACTTTCGAGTTCAAGTTGGTCTGTATGTGTTTTCAGACACATATGTGCTAGGTCAATTTCAGGTACAAACTCTCTGATGAGATCCATAACATCACATAACCTTTCCCATTTGAATCGGTTCAAAGATATTCCTTTTTAGTGGGTAGTGCTTTTTCTGATTCATCTGGTTTCCAAAACTGTCGAAAATCTACGGTTGGAAACTTCGAACTAACGGTAATTTGAATACCTCCTCCTAAATGCAAAATCCATTCATCTTTGTCAAGTTTTCCGTCCAAAGATTGTCTAAAAAGTTTGTCTGTTTCTTCTCTTTTACTTTCCAGGATCAACCATCTAGAGAGTGTCAGGCCTACTCCTTGTTTTGTTGGTTTTCTCTGTCCATCTTTATTCTCATAATTTCTGATGTGAATATACATTTGACCTTGAAATTCTTTTGCTGATACATAAGTGTCATCTTGTAGGTGAATGAAACATCTACCATAATATGACTTCAATATATCTGCTTCTTCCGTCTCATCTTTCTGTTGTACTAGATACTGTAATACCTCGGACTGACCCGTTTTTATTAACGCAATTTTCAACTGTGGAATAGGATTAAAATCAAGATTAAATAAAGCTAATAAAAGTTCTGTTGTCCTTTCTCTTTCGTTAGAAATTTTGAGTATCCTCTCTTCTTCATCACGTTTCAAAACATTTTTTATTCGCAATAAATTTACGATCTTGTTAGACTTCATTCTCTCTCTCAACGTATTAGCAGACAATCTTATTGTTTTCTGCCATTCTTTAACATACGTTCTGCTGTTCATTTCATCCATCCTGTGTTTTATACAAATTCTAACGTAAGATGATGTAAAGTAATTGAAGGAATCGTGTGATCTTTCTATAGAATAGCAGCCACAGGTATGTAGTTTGATTTCCTGGTCAAACCCCATTTGATAAAATATCATTTTTTCCCCCAGTCTTTTATAGTTTTATTTTGTTATGGTTCTTGCCTTCAATATTTCACAATAAATTGTACATCTAATAATGTCTTACAACCTTATAGTGTTCATTTTATGATTAACATTTCTGTTTAGTCATCATTTAAAATATTACAATTCAAAAGCATTTTATTGTATTATTTGATGAGTGTTCATATTGTATTTTTCAAAATACCAAATTCCTTAAATCATGGGTGGATAAACATATTATGATTAATAAGTTTGAAACGTATGGAGGGTGTCCAATTTGATTTCAAACCGTAATATTTAAATATAACAGTACTATTTAATAAATACATAAACTTATTACATATGTTTAAGAAATACAACAATTCACAGCAGAAATATGAATACATGTAGGAGGAGGAATTTATTTCATCACATAGAAAACAAATTCCATCAGTATTAGGTAAGCTTGTGTCCCTGTATACTTACAGTATTGCTTAATACACATGGACACTTTGCGTAATACATGGACACCTTGTGTAATACATGGACACCTAACAGTATTGTGAAATACACATGGATACCTGGCGTAATTAGTATTGTGAAATACACACGGACACCTTGCGTAATATGGACACCTTGCGTAATATGGACACCTTGCGAAATACATGGACCCCCAAGTGACCCCTTATGTAGTCATATTCATAATTATAAGTAGTAAAATCCAAACTTACTGTTTGAAATGGGTAAAACGGGAAAAAGATGACAAAAAATCTGGACTCTTTTTAATTCAGTAATGAAGATAGTTGATATTTGTATACAACATTTTATTCTCAACAAACAATAACCATAAACACCATATTTAGAGTATCAAATATAAACTAAAAGAACTAGATATTACATCAGGAAACCAAAGCTTTAAAGGTGGTTAAAACAGATGAACACAAGAAGCAGGACAAAAAATTGACATTTGGTCTGTGTGTATTAAAAATGCCAATGCCAAAAGAGATGCTCTTTTAACGTGCCTTGACCTTACATAAGAGTAAGAACTGTAGTACCTCCGAAACCAGTTATGCAAATTGCTGATGAAGTTATCATTGATAAGGATGAAATAGTTGAGGTAGAGCCATTCAAATGAAATAAGTTGTACCACTCATAGTCTTCAGAGCAGCATATGGAATAACTGCTATTGGAATGGATGGGACAGAGGTTGTTAAAGCTATGTACAGCAACACAGGGACAATGTGCAGAGCTATAAAAGAAAATAGACAGTCAAAATAATTTGTTTAATGGATATACGTTGAATATACAAGTTTCTTGTGAGATATATATGTGAAATTAGTATCATTAAAATGGATAATAATACATATAATGCTTTTTGACCAACATGCCCAACAGGATGTTAGTTTGTGTACTTATATATATAGGACATTGCTTTTGCTAAGATTTGCTGCAACTTAATATTTATATACTTAAAATTACATTTAAAAGTTAAATAAACCATAAACTGTATATGGCTATCAGAGGTTCGCCAGAAGTTCACCGCAAACTATATATTACAATCCAAGGTTCGCCAGAGGTTCGCCAAAAACTAAACATGGTTATCAGAGGTTCACCGCAAGGTTACCGCAAACTTATTTGCATATTATAGAGACCTGTTGATTGGTTGTAAAATTATGCCAGAAGTTCGCTGCAAAATATATATGGTAAAAAGAAGTCGCCGCAGATCTGCCGCAAACTTCATTTGCATGGTAAAAAGTCGCGGCGACGTTGCCGCAGACGTTCGCCATAAGCCTGATTTTTAGGTAAGGGAATGTTTGAACACCCGATTATTGCTGATATTTTAAGATGCCAGCCTCACGGTTTCCCTTCCGTGTATAATAAGTAAGTTAAACAAGACATAGCAAATGACCTACGCAACAGAACGTGGTTCCACATTGTCAATGAAACGGTACAGAAATTACAGGAAACATACCAATCCTGTTTGGGTACGTCTAAACACTGCTCAAAACCTCCTGAGTTCACTCAGAAGGATGTATATAGTTTTCAAAGGTACCAGGATTATAATTTAGTACGCCAGACGCGCGTTTCGTCTACATCAGACTCATCAGTGACGCTCATATCAAAATATTTATAAAGCCAAACAAGTACAAAGTTGAAGAGCATTGAGGATCCAAAATTCCAAAAAATTGTGCCAAATACGGCTAAGGTAATCTAAGGTATATCCGTTACACGCTGCTTCTTTCAGTGTTGGCTCTTTAGTTGTTGGTAACTGCAGCCATTATGAAAATTTCAAGTGCAAAATGCAACTCTGCTCATGCCAGTTACCATTTCTGTGAAGTTTCATTAAGCTAGGAACACTGATTATTTTTTGGATTTTTGCTGTTTCCATGAAAACGGCAGCCATCTTGTGCATTCAAATGTCAGGTGCACAACTTCACATGCTGGTCCACATTATGGTATAGTTCCATTCAATTACAAGAATTAGAAAAAAAGAAACGAAAAAATAAATAACTCCGTGGGGTGCCATAATTATAACAACAGTACAAATTAACACGATAGTACGATTTGAAAGTAAACGCAGTTACTGAAAGTAATTCCTTGTGGAGTTGAATCTTTACAAAAAAAAACCATATGTGATATCTTAATTAAGAAAATATCCAAAATCACATTGAAATTATATATTGCATAGTATATCCACAATATATTGTTGGAATTACATCTCCAAATAGTTTTTGGTAGAATCTGGTGCCATCGCGTACTATAAAATATCATTTATAACATGACACTAATACAATGGAATATCTATCCTATCCGAAACTGTAGTACATTTTGATCCGTATGACATTAATCAATAATGTGTTAATCCACTCCATACCGTTGGAAAGTCACAATTATAAACTTCGTATAATACTTTGTATGTAGTGTCGAAACCGTATAACTGGATCTATTCATACTATAAACGACAAATTTAATTAGTAAGAGGCTCGAGGGTATAAAAATTTCAGAAAAAAATAACATGTTTTTTCACTATTCATTACTTAATTCGTTCTTACTTTATCTTATGGTGCAAAATCATTGCAAATACTCAATTCCGATTTGGCCCCAGATTACTTTTAAAATGTATATATCATTGAAAACAGCTTCAAATTATCTCCCTTTGATGCAAAAATGCCATATTTTGGCATTAAAATTGAAATATATTTTTAACTCATCGGTGACCTATATTTTTTTAATTTTTATTTTCAAATAAGCTGTATTTCAACTAAACTATTGTAAAATTGTCGCGATTTCTTTAATTTAGTTCTGTTTTATTATTTCGATATTACCTCTACTTCTCCATTTACCAATAAAATTTCAATTAAATTGTTAAGCTTACAAAAGCAACCTCACTTTCACATGCGCCAGAGAATTATCTTGATGTTGATGGTTTTCTTAAAGTAAACTATTTGATATGAGTGAATGAAGGGCAAATAAAGTTAATTTTTCTGCAACTTTTCACACTTTCGGAATTTATCTCTCACGATTTTCTTTATTGTTGATCGTGTTGCCGTATTTGACGATATTATTCAAGACAGCAAGTTACAGGACATGAAGTGACAATTATTTTTTCTGGACGTCACACAGGTAATGAAAAATAAATTTGTCGTTTACAGTATGAAGAGTTGCAGCTAACGATTTCTACATGAAAAATAAAGCAGTGTCTTAAGTATATGTAGGGCTCGGGAGTCCGTAGAAATACACGCGCCTCAATCAGTTGATTGTCACCTGTGTAATCGATTGAAATTCACGTTCGCTCAACTTTGACCTGGTTATAATCCACTTGTATACTGATTAACCATGTATATGGTATTTCTAAATGTTCTGTGTTTGTGTCATGTTGACATGAATATCAATAATGTGGTCATTTTATTAAATTTCCTGTATACGAAACTGAATTTTTCGAAAAACTAAGGATTTTCTTATCCCAGGCATAGATTACCTTAGCCGTTTTTGGCACAACTTTTTGGAATTTTGGATCCTCAATGCTCTTCAACTTTGTACTTGTTTGGCTTTATATATATTTTGATATGAGCGTCACTGATGAGTCTTATGTAGACGAAACGCGCGTCTGACGTACTAAATTATAATCCTGGTACCTTGTCCCCAAGGGTGACTGGGGAATAGAAATATGGTCACTACAGGTCTTCTTCCGACCGGCAGTAAAACCCTTGCCAAAGTGGGGCGTCCGTTTGGTTGTGCGGGATGTATCAAGTATGCAGCCACGTCCGGTCAGAATGGGGACGTTAAATCCGATGCCTCGTGTAGAGAGAGTGTCACGCTTTCTGCACGTTAAGAACCCTTGCAACAACTCTTTGAGGGGTCCGTAGGTGGCCTGTTGTAAGGCTAAATTTCTGTCCCTATCCAATATACCCTCATTTTCCCGTGGCGGTCCAAATTTTCCCGACCTGCAACCCAGTTGACCCCTTTTACCGGACCTACCTAATTGTATTCATTGTTAATTTGTTCTCGTCCTGAACATGCATGAAATATTTGCCACTGGACGTTAAGCAACCAACCAACAATCAATCAATCAATCCTGGTACCTTTGTTGTTACTGCCGTGTTTATTTTGTATTTATGTCTGTTATTTTTTTTTACATCTATGTAATGGCGTATTTTCTACTTTTATTTCTTTATTTTTTTATCCTTTTAATTTCGTTTGCTTGTTTGTTACTTTAAGTTCATTTTTTGCTGATCTCTAGTAAATTTATATAAATATATTTTAAAATTGTTAAAACATGAATATATTTGTTTTACCAACACATAAGGATACACATTTTCAAATTATAACATATTATTTCATTTTTATACGACCGAAAAAAACATTTTGCGTCGTATAATGCTATCATGTCGTCGTCGTCGTCCGAAGACACATTTAGTTTCCGGACAATAACTTTAGTTTTAGTGAATGGATCTCTATAAATTTTTACCAGAAGGTTCAATACCACTAAAGGAAGGTGGGGATTGATTTTGGGGGTTATGGTCCCAATAGTTTAGGAATTAGGGGCCCAAAATAAGCATTTTTGTAGTTTTCAAACAATAACTTGTGTTTAAGTGTATGAATCTCTCTGAAATAATACCACAAGTTTCCATACCATGAATGGATGGTTAGTATGGACTTTGGGGGGTTATGGCTAAAAATGTTAAGGAATTAGGGGCAAAAAAAGGGGAAAACTAGGTTCTTCTGGTCAATGGACAATTAAGACAATTTAAAAGCAGTGTAAGGGAGGTTATTCAGAAACATTTAACATACAATGTTAGGTATGTTCGGATTTACCTCTGTTATACTACTTGTAAATTATGTATAATAAAATGTCTGGTTTTGGACTAATTGCCAAAAAAGGGGGGTGGTAGTAGTTTTCAAATTCTTTTTTCCAAATTTCTCAAATTCCAAATTTTTAAAAAGTTTGAAGAAGAAATCTTTAATTGCACAATATTGCGCAATAGATTTGTAAGATCTTGACATTTGTTTTGTGTCAGAAACCCATATGTCAAAAATTTGATCACAATCCAAATTCAGAGCTGTATCAATCTTGAATGTTGAGTTCATACTTGCCCCAACTGTTCAGGGTTCGACCTCTGCGGTCGTATAAAGCTGCGCCCTGCGGAGCACCTGGTTGAAATATAACAGAGTATGACATTTTTAAAATATAACAGTTTATAACATAGTTTTTAAATTAACTTATATTGGTTTCCTATTTACCGCGTGTATGGATGTGTCTTCTCCATCCATTAACTTCAGTTGTTGTTTTGATAGTTCGTATGTTGTTGCAATATCGATTACCTTCTCTAGAGTTAGAGCAATTCTTCGTTTAGAAGTATTTCTCTGATTTTCTGATGATTAATGATCATCATTAATTAATATTCTAAGATCCGTAACAAACTGTCCGACTGCTTTCTTGTTGTGAACTTGTACTTAGCACACAATTTATTTTATTTCGGCCCAAAGTAGTCTTCAAATTTCTCGTAGTAAGTCTTTAAAAGCTTAAAACAGCCGTGATGTGGTGCTTAGTGCATCGGCCTACTAACACAAAGGTGTCTGGTTCGATTCCCGCTCCTGAGGGAAAATCTCAGAGACTGAATTATAGGCTCTCCCTTGACACCATTTACGAGTATTGATAGGGTTCATACACAACCCTCGCCCTTTCCTTGTCCAAAGTTCACATTTAATTTCGCCAAAAAAATAAAGAATAAGTACATTTTTTAATAATTTAAAGGGTATAACTTCCACTACAACCAAAGCAGAAAAAGCTTTCATTGATTTATCATAGAGCTATACATGCAGAAGGGGTAGGGAGCTGGGGGAAATATTTTCAAAGATTTAAGTATAGCATCAATATGTAATATTTCTGCTCCTTACTATGATTTTGTTCAGAAAATGCTAGTTTTGACAAATATTGTTTAGGTTGTTTAATTGAAAATTTTGAGAATAATGATAAGTAAATAGCTGTTTTCTTTACTTTGTTATAATATTTAGGTGTAATAAGGACATAATCAAATGTATTGAGCTATAAATACATGAAAATGATTTTGCTTATATAAGAAAATTTCATCCAAAAAAAAAATGAGAGAAAAAAAACCCTAAAATTTTTTTTTTGAAAAATCTAAAGGAGGCTACAAACGATTATTTTGATATGTTATAGACAAAGTTCGAATAAACAAATGCAAACGGACAGGTTACTCATAGGACCCTGTTCTTGGAGGAAAATAGAATTTGAAAAACGTTATTTTCACTCCTTTAAAGAAAATGAAAAACTGCAGCAAGTGGTTGCCATGGAAACAAGAGTTGCCAGAGTTCAACTTCTGTTTATCAACTTTCATTTTTAGAACAAATGTGGAACTATGATAATATATCTTTGTTTTATCGAAGTTAATTAGCACTTTTAAAAAAAATCTGTGATGAAAAATGGAAATTTTTTAGGTTTAAGGACTGAAATTTAAGGGTTTTTATGGTGTCATAGTAACCAAATGTACAACGCATGTGTTACTGATATTTTTTTTTTAGTTTTCTATCAAAATAAAACATATGAACCCGAAAAAAGTAAATTTAACAACAATCACTGTATCACCCTCTTCATGATTCTTAGGTGGAGCCATACTTAAATAATAAAGCTTCTTTAAAATAAATATTAACTAAAAAAAAATCTATTTTTAAACGTTCAAAATTGGGACCCAGATTCAGGTCGCACTTACATCCAAAACATATTGTTTATCGTCCATGCATAATTTTGTCAATATATTTGATTTGATGGTTGGTGGCTTAACGTCCAGTGGCAAATATTTAATGCATGTTCAGGACGAGTATAAGTTAACAATAAACACTATAAGTAGGTCTTGTAATAGAGGCCATCCGGGATACTGGTCGGGGAAATGAGGGTATATTGGATAGGGACAGTAATGTTGCCTTGCAAGGTTTGTCAATATGTATAGTTTGTTTCATCAAAAAGGTGAAAAGAATGCAGATCGGTTCTCGAGATACAGGCTAGGAACACATATCGGTTCTCGAGATACAGGCTAGTAACACAGATGGGTCCTCGAGATAGAGGTTAGTAACCGCAGTGACACTCCGCCCCCTTTTTGCATGCTCGGAAACAGCCGTATACAGGCAAGGATTGATCGACTGCAGACCACCTTCAAAGCTGACAACAGAAATATTGAACAATATTGGAACGCAATGATATACAATTTCGCGTTATTCAGTATCTTGTTGTGCTGTGTAATTTTTTCCTTTGGAGCTCGTTGGTAACAAAAGAAATTTATTATTTAAATCGTTCTCTGGATTCACGAGTGAATGACAAGTCTAAACCAATTACATACATTTTTTGTTCTATCACACTAAAGTGCCGCATCCAAGACTATAGCTAATTGGATAAAAAGTATTATGAAGTTAGCTGGTTTTGATGCAAATAAGTGTAATACTTATTTAACTAGAGGGTCATCAACTTGTAAGGTAAACTATCAAGGAGCTTCTATATTAGAGATTTTGAAAACTGCTGATTGGTCAAATGTTTTAAAACTTTTAAAAAAAATATATTAAGGACATTTTAAAAAATCAAATGATTTCTAATTCTGTGTGGAAAATAGCAATTTCTGATTGAATGCTTTTTTATTCCACATTTTTTATCAACTCAGGAAAATCTTTGTACGATATTCATGAACTATTGGTTACCTCTATACAAGCTATGATAACATCTAGGGAATCAGAATGAAAGATGCTGCATTTCTATTGTCAATCAATATATATGCACTAAGATCTCTTGCCAGTTTCAGAATAAATTTAAATATCTGTTTTGAATTAGAATAAATTTAAATGACTGTTTTGAAATTAGAATAAATTTAAAAAACTGTTTTGATATAAGATTTGTTCTTAATGAGAGTTGTATGATCAAAAATTACTTAATTTATTTAACAATATCTGTAACCAAAATAAAGAAAATATGGAAAAGAAAATGTCAAGAAGACAATTAATCGCAAAAAATGAAGGAAGTCACAGCTGGTTCAAAGCGATCAAGAGAGTACTACTCTAATCCGAATTACAATCACAAATCATACTTCTGAATGATCCACCAACAAAATGTTCATGGAAGAAATCCATCCGATTAGCAATTGACCGTTACTGGAAAAATGTATTAATACAAAAGAGTTGTACTTGTTCACCGGAAAATGTTCCCATACTTTATTATTCATTGGAAAAACAAGTGACCCAACCGGAGATGCTGTCCGAATATCCGTAAAATTAAAGGTTATTACTGATACGTACATTCTACAATCTCATAGATCAAGATATAACCTAAACGAAACTCCTATCTGTAAACTATGTGATATAGATACCGAAGATCGTTCCCATTTTTACTTGTGTGTAAATTACTTAAATGCATTTGAGAAAGATATCTTAACCAAATTGACGAAACTATTTCTGATTTCTTGAACTTTAGAATTATACTGGACTGCACCGTGTTTCTTTCCCGGTATGCAAGTGATAAGAAATTATTCCAAAGGTAAGAAGATATATTTAGACAGTTGATATTTGCCCTTCACAGAAAATAAAACACAAACTTTATTGTAGATACCCTAAGGATCCATCAGCTTAACCCCCAAGGGTGACTGGGGAATAGAAGTATGGTCATCATTGGTCTTCCTCCGACCGGCAGTAAAACCCTTGCTAAAGTGGGGCGTCCGTTTGGCTGTGCGGGATGTACAAATTTGCAGCCACGTCCGGTCAGAATGGGGACGTTAAATCCGATGTCTCGTGTAAAGAGAGTGCCACGCTCTTTGCACGTTAAGAATCCTTGCAACAACTCTTTGAGGGGTCCGTAGGTGACCTGTTGCAAGGCTAAATTTTTGTCCCTATCCAATATACCCTCATTTCCCGTGGCAGTCTAAATTTCTCCGACCTTAATCCCGGACGCCCCTTTTACAGAACCTACCTATTGTATTTATTGTTAATTTGTTCTCGTCCTGAATATGCATGAAACATTTGCCACTGGACGTTAAGCAACCAACAATCAATTAATCAATCCATCAGCTTAAATTTGGTTGGAATTGGTTCAGTAGTTTTAGAGGAGAACATTTTTTAAAGTTAGAAAACATGATAAACAAATTGTGTAAGAAAGGGGTCAATTGACAATTTGGTCATGTGAACTTATTTGCAGATCTTACTTTGCTGAACATATTTGGTGTTTACAGCTTATCTAAATCATTAATACTATTCAAGATAATAACCCAAAATTGCAAAACTTCCTTAAAATTACCAATTTAGTGGCAGCAACCCAACAATGGGTTATTAGATTCATCTGAAAATTTCAGGGCTGATAGAACTTTACCTTGTGAACACTTTTATCCCATGTCAGATTTGCTCTAACTGCTTTGGTTTTTGAAATATAAGCCAAAAACTGCATTTTACCTCTATGTTCAATTTTTAGCCATGGCGGCCATGTTGTTTGACGAAACAGAAAATAAAACCCAAACTTTATTCTAGACACCCTAAGGAACATTCAGCTAAAGTTTGGTTGGAATTGGTTCAGTGGTTTCAGAAAAGAAGATTTTTTAAAGTTAGAAAACATGATAAACATTTTTTTTAAATTGTCCTTAAAGGGCAATAAATCTTTAAGGGGTCAATTGACAATTTTGGTCATACAAAACTTATTTGTAGATCTTACTTTGCTGAACATATTTGCTGTTTACAGTTTATCTTTATCATTAATACTTTTCAAGATTAATACTTTTCAAGATAATAACCAAAAACTGCAGAATTTCGTAAAAAATTACCAATTTAGTGGCAGCAACATAACAATGGGTTGTTAGATTCATCTGAAATTTCAGGGCAGGTAGAACTTTACCTTATAAACACTTTTACCCCATGTCAGATTTGCTCTAACTGCTTTGGTTTTTGAGATGTAAGCCAAAAACTGCATTTTACCCCTATGCTCTACTTTTAGCCATGGCGGGCATGTTTTTTGACGAAACATAAAATAAAACACAAACTTTATTCTAGATACCCTAAGGATCATTATGCTCAAGTTTGGTTGGAATTGGTTCAGTAGTTGCAGAGAAGATGTTTGAAATAGTTTACACCAGACGGACGCCAAGTGATGGTGAAAGCTCACCGTTCCTTCGGAACGGTTAGCTAAAAAATGGTGGTTTGAACCTGGTTTTTTTGGCATGCCAAACACCTGCTTTAATGGCAATGTTAGTTCTAACATTAAAATGACAACATTGCATGACAGGACTAAATACAAATAAATCGGAGAAAATATAGGACAGAGAAACAAAAACGAATAATAGCCAACAAAAGGTACCAGGTAAAAAAGTTAATACGCCAGACGCGCGCCACGTCCACACAAGAATAGACCATCTATGGTCGGAGAAATTTGGACTCCCACTGGAAGATGAGGGTATATTGGATAGGGACAGAAATGTTGCCTTGCAACAGGCCAAAATTCGAAAAGAGAAAAAGTGATATAGGATGTTCATATTTCTGGTAAAATCATTTCTTGTACCCCTCACCAATTCTTTCAAAATGGACTGCTGAATTCCAAAAGGCTGCAGATATGCCTTAAACAGGAAAGAAGACAAGAACACCAAGCTGGAACTAAGGATGAATCTGAAATCTCACCTGAAAAGAGAACTAGATGACCTAAGAAAAGAACCGGACAGAAGCAGAGGATCTCGAAACTATAGAGGAAGACACAGATGACGTCGGTTCAACCATCAATACAGGCATTCGTCTCATTAAAAAATATTGAAGATCGTAGGTTTCAAATGCAGCATACTTTAAGATAGGGCACTGACATCAGTCAGTCTCCTTTATTTTATTATGCTTAATCTATTTTAAATTTCATTTTGTCATGTATAGACCTTTCAAGCTTTTTATTAGTACAAATATTTGATATGTTTGTCAATTGTTAAAGGTCGTACAGTGAAAATACAATGTAAGTTGCTGACATCAACTTCATTTAGTCTCTGCTTCTATATATTTTGTAGATCTCGTGAGGGTCTGAAAGGGGTTTACAAAATAGAGTACTGGAATAATTGCATGAATTGATATCAGAAAAGTAAAGACAAGAGGAAACAATTCATCCAAATATAAAGATTGCAGAATGATGGGGTGCTAAAATAAATAAAGAATAGAGAATAACGGGCAAAATTTATAAAGAAAAGTGATTGGGAATGTTACATGTACATGGTACACAAATATATGCCTCGTTGATCTTATTTTAACAAGATAACATTTGGAATTAATACTGGCTCATTAAATTATAAAATTGAGAATGGAAATGGGGAATGTGTCAAAGAGACAACAACCCGACCATAGAACAGACAACAGCAGGTTACCAACAGGTCTTCAATGCAGCGAGAAATTCCCGCACACGGAGGCGTCCTTCAGCTGGCCCCTTAACAAATATATATACTAGTTCAGTGATAATGAACGCCATATTAAACTCCAAATTGTACACAAGAAACTAAAATTAAAAATAATACAAGACTAACAAAGGCTAGAGGCTCCTGACTTGGGACAGGCGCAAAAATGCGGCGGGGTTAAACATATTTATGAGATCTCAACCCTCCCCTATACCTCTAGCCAATGTAGAAAAGTAAACGCATAATAATACGCACATTAAAATTCAGTTCAAGAGAAGTCCGAGTTTGATGTCAAAAGATGTAACCAAAGAAAATAAACAAAATGACAATAATACATAAATAACAACATACTACTAGCAGTTAACTGACATGCCAGCTCCAGACTTTAATTAAACTGATTGAAAGATTATGTCTTCATCATATTTATTCGTTAATTTCTAAGTTTTATGAAAAAAAGGTAGTTCTCGCATAGCTGGATTTGGGTATGAATGTGAAAAAAATAAATCACCTTTGATGGTATTTTATGAAAACACTATTTGATCAAAATATACGAAAATAGGGTCATTTTAACGGGATAACAATCGGGAGTAGAATAACACTATAAAATTGTATTTATAATCGTAATTTTCTAAGTTTTATGAAAAAAATGGTGGGCCACACCGGTTCTACAGCAATAAAGAGGGGAAGCTGAATGGACCGAATTTAAATTGGTCTGCATTTGATTATTATCATCATCTCAGCACATTATAGTATAAACAAATTGGTAGAATTAGTTAGATGTATCTTTTGAATATACTTACATGCTTTAGCTGTGAAAACAATCGACATAAACGAGAAAACTAATCTTTAAGCGTATCGTCTCTCTTAACAACAATGGCGGAATTATCTTATCTTCATCCACGGTCACATCATAATCCCAATCACTTCTGTTACCCACGTCATTTCATTTATCGTTACTTAGATTCTACTAGAGATGCGAATCTCTTGTTTTATATGTCTCTGATATGGTATAAATATTGAATGAGAAACATAATGTGTCTCAAAATGAATTGTCGAACAATATTTGATTCATACATGTTATTACTTTCATTACAGGATATCAGAACAGGGTATTATACTTGCTGACAGAGACCAGAGATCTAGTAAAGCAAGGTGAACGGCGCGCTATGGAAATAGAAGATGATAGTAATGAAATTGTTCATTGTAAAAGTTGGATGAACTTTGAGTAATATAATACAAATATAAATGAAAAAAAGAAATATGCAGTTGTTGTTAGTATTATTTTATTAACTTGAAGACTGACATACAGGCATTTTTAATCTTGACAATTTATTTGCAAAATCTTCGTGCTGCTATACAACAAGTGTTGCAGTTCATGTCTGCAGTGGCAGTATTCTCTTGTGTGGAAGACTAAAGAATGCACCAAAAGCAATTACGTTATTGAATGTCAGTTTGTTTTTATTTCAAAACTAATAGGATATATTTATCAAAGGTTTTAATTAGAATGTCGATTTAGTTTATCACTGGCTTTGCATTCTACGCATGTATTTTACGGTCTCTAAAAACACCGCAAAGGACCTCCTTTGTGCACAAAGGAGCACTAAGGACACAAAAGAAGTTTGATAAGAGCACAAAGGACCTGAAATTCCCTTTAAAACATAAAAATATTATGAATCCTGAAGAAAAATGTTAAAAAAATTAAATAGTTTCAATAAAAATTGCGACTTTTAAAATGTACGATTTGGTGTTATCACTGGTATCGGTTTGGAACCGACTTTATATGCGGTCTATGCGAAAGGGCCCGTGTAACACTTATCAATTCAAAGTTTTAAAAAGTTTTGAAATTTTAGATCTTTTGAATTTTAATCAAAGTTTTCATAATATCAAAATTCAATATTGTGTAAAAGTTTTGAAATTTTGAAATTTTAATCAAATAATAACTTTAAAAATACTAAACCTAAAGTCCAATTTTGATTATTACACTTTTTGAAAGTTTGATTTTTAAAATTTCGATTAAAATATCAAAAATAGAAAAGGGGCGAAAAGAGGGGTACCTGTAATCTGCGAAACGAAATAACAGCGGAAAGAAACGAAACAAAATGAAATGAAAACATACTGATGCTTAAAAGTATGCAAGTATTAGTTAGCACAAAGGACCACAAAGGAGTTTGATAAGTGCACAAGGGAACTGAAATTGTTCGTAGAATTGGGGGAAAGTGATTTCTTTCGAAAAAATATGTATTTAATTAATATATTTAAAAAACAAAAGAAAACTTCAGACATATGCACAATTATAATATACCAGTTCTCTAAATACAGATCTCACAAGCGGCGATCAAAGACATCGTCTATTGAAGTTTAAAAAAAAATATGAGAAAACCTTGAAATTTTTTATAAGAAATGTAGGAATAAAAAATCAGAAAGTTTGTCATTAAAATATTCAAAGCTGTACAAATTCAACATGATTCATTCTCAATACAACTACTTTGTTTTGTGCAGAATAAAATTTGATAAAACAAAGTGTGTATTGAAATTTCTGAAAAACGGATTGAAAAATTCAAACCGATTTCCTACCTTTAGAATAAATCTCATACTGTTCCCTTTGTGTCTTAGAAACGTTTTCGATAAAGCAATTTAAGCATTGTCAAGTAATAAAATTTCTGTACATACTTTGTTTTTTGTGCAGAATAAAATTTTATAAAACAAAGTGTATATTGAAATTTATGAAATGCGGATTGACAAATTCAAACTAATTTCCTACCTTTAGAATTATTGCCATACCGTTCCCTTTGTGCCTTTAGAAAAGTTTTCGTCATAGCAATAAAATTGAGAATGGAAATGGGGAATGTGTCAAAGAGACAACAACCCGACCACAGAACAGACAACAACAGAAGGTCACCAATAGGTCTTCAATGCAGCGAGAAATTCCCGCACCCGGAGGCGTCCATACATATTACCATACATAAGAAAACAAGCTGATGATGAAATACGAGACAAAAAAAAAAACCAACAAAACATCGTTATCCTTACATAATTTTCGAAATTTTGGTAAAGTCTCTTATTTTAAAATATATTACAACAGGAAAATATTAAGAATAATAATTTACTTTTTTATCAATTATGTCTAATTAAAACTATCTAAAAAATCACATACATGAGCTATCACATAGCCCGGATATAAAGTCGATTCCAAACCAATACCGGTGATAACACCCAATCTTACATTATAAAAATCGCTATTTTTATTGAAATTATTTATTTTTTTTTACATTTTTCTTCAGGATTCACAATATTTTTATGCTTTAAAGGGAATTTCAGGTCCTTTGTGCTCTTATCAAACTTCTTTTGGGTCCTTAGTGCTCCTTTCAGCACAAAGGAGGTCCTTTGCGGTATTTATAGAGACCCTGTATTTTAATTATATTTTTAAAGATCAATTTTAATATTTATGCTTAGTAAAATTTTTTATTAAAGTGTCTGTATTTTCCTGTTCTTAATTTGAATACTAAAAATCGTAATTAAGACAGGCAAAAGAGCAAACGGATAGGACAAGGAAATAGTTTTTACAAATTAAATAATTTTGTTGTTCATGCTACCAGAGCATTAGTGAACATTCATTGTTACATTTGGTTGATACATTCAACAATACCTTCCGTTATCTAGATGATATTTTTTCGTTAAATAATCCAGAGTTCTCTAAATATACTACCGAAATTTACCCAATAGAACTTACTTTAACTAAATCTAACATAAACAGCAGTAGTTGTCCTTTTCTGGACTTGGACATTTCAATCTCTAATGGAAAACTCCATACGAAAATTTACGACAAAGAGACGATTTTCATTCCCTATTGTTAATTTTCCTTTTTAGACGGCGATGTTCCTTTGGCTCCATCATACGGTGTGTATATATCCCAACTCGTTCGTTATGCCCGTATGTGTAGTGATGTCATAGATTTTAACGAACGTAATCAATGCATCACTAGTAAATTATTAAGTCAGGGATTTCGTTACCATAAATTACGTAAAACTTTTGCTAAGTTCTTTCATAGATACAAAGATTTGATTAGTAAATTTGGCTGTACCTGTAGAAAACTGATTAAAACGGTATTTCACATCCTAAATTTTACGGTAATATTGTACTTAAAGCGCGGAAATCACTATATGATCCGTGTAAACTCATCGAACCTTTAAATAAACTTATTAGTTCAAGTTATCTTACCAATGTTGTAATTAGATCTTTGAATATAGTTTACATTGGCACTAATATCGATTTTGTCATCAGCAAATTAAAACATAACTAAATTTGTATTCTTTTCAAACGGGATGTTTAAAGACACACCCACGTTCATTTTGATCTATAAAGAGGTTAAACTCTAACTATCCTACTGTCTGTCGATACATTTATTTTGGCATTGCACTAGTCATGTCTTCTTTGACTGTCCATGACGTTAAAATACTAAATCCCTGGGATGTGTTTTAGTTGATTTTAGTCTCTGATGCATGATTTTTTATTATTAATTGGTTTGGCTTTTAACTAGCTGTCAGTAACTGCGAGTACTCTCAAATCGTACTTTCTTGTTATTTGACCTGTTGATACTAATTGTAATGCTTTTTTTTGTTATTTAATGTTATTCAGGGTTATATCTGGTCTATATACCAGCTTTGATAAGTGTTTGGTACTAATATGAATTTCCACTTCGTACTATGAACATCAAAATTATTTATTTTGTTAAAATATTTCCTTTCTCTATTGTAACTGTATACGTATACCTAACAACAAAATTATTTTATTTACCTGTGTTTAAAGTTATTGCAAATAGCTGATATTTTTGTTCGAGCATATTGTTTTTCTTAAATTGTTTCATACCGATATTACATGTTACTTTTATTATTCTTCCCTTAGTTTATTTATTTTGAATTTACATTGTATCATAGGTCAAATTTATTTGTTCAGTGTATGTTCAATAGTGTTACTACGTCCTTTGATTGAGTTAAGCTATTTCAGTTGATATTTTATAGTGTGTCTTTCTATGTTGTGATGTTACACTATTGTTTCAGAAAAAGGGTGAAGGTTTGGTACCATTAAAACGTTTAAACCCGCTGCATTTGTTTGCACCTGTCCTAAGTCAGGAATCTGATGTTCAGTAGTTGTCGTTTGTTGATGTGGTTCATAAGTGTTTCTCGTTTTTATATAGATTAGACCGTTGGTTTTCCCGTTTGAATGGTTTTTACACTAGTAATTTTTGGGGCCCTTTATAGCTTACTGTTCGGTGTGAGCCTAGGCTCCGTGTTGAAGACCGTACTTTGACATATAATGGTTTACGTTTATAAATTTTGACTTGGATGGAGAGTTGTCTCATTGGCACTCAAACCACATCTTCTTATATCTATTTATAGTCATGGTTAATTTTACAATATCATAATCACAACTTTTGTCTTGTGGGGCGTTGTTGCCTGAATTGCTGCATCACTATTTTCTGAAATTACTATTACAACACATGATACTAGTCAATGAGGTGCATGTGTCGTGTACATGTAATTCTCATGACTCTGAGCTGATATGACATTCGTCGTACTCGCAACGAAAAAATGTTTCTGTGCAGATAAAGTATTCCTGTACTGAAAGACTATGTGTGTAAACAGAATAAATATTTCAGGCAGATAATATGATAACAGTTTACTATAGCAGGCAGCTGGGAACTTTCAAAATTAATTTTGGAGTCTGTATTCAGGTAAACTGCAATTTATATTGATAACAATAAGACTGAGGATAAAGTGAGAATGTCGTGACCAGTAAATTTACATGATATTTACACTTTTTATTATTCTGAATTCTATTGGTTTTCCACATTGACCCATTAATTGATTCAATTTAATACTTCTTGCCCAATCTAGCCGTCATGAACATAAGTTTATGGCCATTACTCTTCCTCGAGTTTGTCATTCAAGATTAAACGTTCCGAACCATTAATAACAAAATTATTTTTCGTTTACATGATTTATATACAGCTGTAAGGAATTATAAAAAATAAAATTAAAATAAATAAAATACTGACTTCTTAGGAAAGTCTGTATTCAAATGGCAATATGAAATTCTCAAACACATCAAATGAATAAATAATATAACGCTGTTCGAAATTCATAAATCGATATAGAGAAAAACAAATCCGGGTTTCAAACTAAAACTGAGGGAAACACATCAAATATAACAGAACTACGACACAACAGAAACATAACATTAAAATGTAACACACACAGAAACGAACTATAATATAACAATGGCCATTTTCCTGACTTGGTACAGGGCATTTTAATAAAAAAAAATGGTGGGTTGAACCTGGTTTTGTGGCAATTTTAAATAAAATATTAAAATGACAACATT